>PVHT020003428.1:5311266-5328815 GCA_004024745.2 Catagonus wagneri
AGAGTGGTAGCCTCTCTTAATTCTGGCGTTTGCCTCCCCTGTGACTAAAGCTGGTATGGCGGGGCTTGCTGTAGGCTTCCTGATGGGAGGGACTGATGCCTGCCCACTAGTAGGTGGGGTTGATTCCTAGCCCTCTGATGGGTGGGGCTTTATCTCTGGATGAGATTAGAGGCTGGCTGTGTGCCTGAGGGGTCTTTAGGCAGCCTGTTTAGTGATGGGTGGGGCTGTGATCCCACCTGGATTATTGTTTGGCCTGGGGCTTCTCAGCGCTGATGGGGGGACCAGATTTTCCCAGAAATGGCCCCCTCCAGAGAAATGCAGGCTAATGAATGTTCCCGAGAGCTTCAGTTCCAGTGTCCTTCCCCCACAACAAGCCACAGTCACCCCTGTTTTCCCAGGAGATCCTCCAAGAATTGCAGTAAGGTCCACCTGGATTCCTCTGGAGACTGCTTTGCCCTGGGACCCAGTGCACGTGAAAGTCTGTGTGTGCCTTTCAAGGATGGGGTCTCTGTTTCCCCCAGTCCTGTGGAGCTCCTGCACACAAGCCCCGCTGGCCTTCAATGCCAGATGCCCCGGGGGCTCTTTCTCCCTGTGCCCGATCCCCAGGTGTGGGGTTTTGACATGGGGCTCAGAACTCTCAGTCCTGTAGCTAAGTCTCTGTGCTGCAGTTACTTTCCAGTCTGTGGGGCTTCCCACCCGGGAGGTATGGGGTTGCTTCTATCACGTAATCGCCCCTCCTACCTCTTGATATGGTCTCCTCTTTGTCTTCTGGGGTAGAATATCTTTTTTGGAAGTTTACTGTCCATTTGGTTGAAGGCTGCTCGGCATTTGTTTGTAGTTTTGCTGTTTTTCGGGAGAGAAGTTTAGCTCCAGTCCTTCTATTCCGCCATCTTAATCCAATCTCAACAGTTTTCGTTCTTAACACAACCAGTTGGCAGACCTTAGAGATAAGGGGTTTTGTTTTTCAAGAAGGCAAGTGGATTAGGTCTCTGGTAAGGTATCCTAGTGAATTTTCTCACTGATAGGGAACGTATTGAATTAGTATGTCTAGCAATCATTGCAATTTTGGTATTTATTCAAAAATCTCTCACTGAAGTGATTTCTCATACCTTGAGTATACAGTAGGTGGTTAGTTGCCTTTTACTGGGAAGTAATGGTTGTTCCTTACTGTCTTCCTCTGCAACTTTGTCAGGAAGGAAGGAGTAGAGAAAAAGAAGAGAGCTTTCTTTGGATTATTTTGGGTGTAATTTGGTCAAATTAGTATGTCTCTGAAGGTAAAACATTCTAGAAACATCACTGCTTTGATCACTTGACCCCATGTTATAATAGAATCTATAGTTATAAAGCTTAAAGCCCGCATATATCAGTGGCAGCTGTCAAGTCATCCATTTTGATTCTTTAAATCGCCTCTGCAATTTCAGCCTCTACAGCAGTCCCACAGCTAATCACAGCTATGTCACAGATACACAGACAAAATCACCCAGAAGAATGGAGCTTGTGGTTAAGCTTCGGAGTGGGTTGTTGTAAGAAGATTTAGGTTTGGAGTGACTTGGCCGAGTTCTTTGTGAAAATAGGGTAGAGTGTAGTCTGGCCGGGGCCTGGTCTTTGTACCACAGAGTCTGGACCGTTAATATAAAGGCAGTCCTCTTGCTTTAATTGTTTGTAACATAAACTCTGACCCCAGTGCTTCTCCTCGGGGGTGATTTTTACCCCACAGAGAACACTTGGTAATGTCTTGGGACATTTTGGGGTGTCACGACTTGGGCTGGCGGGGGGCAGGGAACCGCATGTAGGTATTATTGGAATGGAGGCCAAGGACTCAATAAACATGCTACGTTGTGTAGGAGAACCACCTCTTCCCCACCCCGCACAGCAAAGAATGACCTGGCACAAAAGTCAGCAGTGTCAAGGCTGTGAAACTCTGCCTTAGCCCAACGTGTGACTTTATTCTTAGTATGTAGTAACAACCATTGGGGTTTCTAATCTTTAAATTATTGACCCATAGGTTGATAAAAGTGTCACTCATGGAAAAAACATTTGCAACACTTAACTCTGTCAGTAGACTCCAAATACACTATTATTGGGTATCAAAGTAAAAATAAATAAACAAATAGTGAGCATGTAAAACCATAACACTATCATACTTCCCCTTTCTTTTGCCTTTGTGGGAAGTGGGGTAGACAGTATTAATAGCTAGAGTAAGAAAGACTAAGAAGACTTCTTATAGTTGACCCCTAAATTAAAAAAACATTATGCACATATCATTAATACTCTCTTTGGTATATGTATTACATCTTTGAATGGCAGAAGTTCTTAAGATACTTTTCCTTGTAAAATAATCTAGTTATAAATCTCATTAACTTCTTTCAGCGCCTAATTTTCTGTGAGTCTCTAAAAATAACTGATTGTTTTGTGGATTGCATTGGTATCCCCAATTAAAATCTATGGGGAATAACTTTTTATTCTCCAAACTTAGTATTAACCCTTTGGCAAATCCTGAATTACTGCTTCATTTTACACAAAATTAAAAGGGTTTAAAAATTCTCATTGATGTGATAATATTTTTCCTGTCTCATCGTAATTATTTAAATATTTTTCAAAATTCTTTTCCTCAGTTCTGATTTTTTTGTAAGCTCGGAACTGATTTATAAAGCTTGTTTATTCTTCAAAAACTCAGCATGGAATAGAACAGTGTGGAAATGGGAATCAAATCATCTTTTAAACTTTTCTTTTTGTTTTTCCATAGTCTGTTTATTTTTTTCCACATTATCATAACCTTTAACTCTTGAGCAGAAATAGCTCTTCTAAGGTTGGTCTTCCATGGCTTATCCAGCTTTTTAGGTCGGTTGTACAGTGGAACGGGGCCATTCTTGTCATTCTTTGGAGAAAACTCTGGAGACTTGGGTTTTTCTCTAAGTGGAAAGTAGAGATGAGTTTAACAGGTGGCCTAAGGAATGTTTTGGGAAGGCAAAGAGATCCATGAAATTTAAAAGTGTGAAAGGCATACTTGGGGGCTTGGAAAGGTTTGAGGGCGTGTCCTCCCATCTTTCTCACTGAAGCTGACCTTTCCACTGGACCATTTGGGGTGTGCATAGGTAATGTTTTCAAAGGCATCTGCCGTGTCATTGGCAAACCTAACTCCAAAATGGACATTCATTGTCTAGACTGTTTCGTTGTCTTTCAAATAAGTAGCATTTCAATCCACTATTTGTTAAACACTAACTGGGAACCAGTTCTTTTAGTTGTAGGATGAGTATGTTCAATGCTCAGCTATGGTCTGGGTGCAAAGCTAGGAGCTCGATTCCCGTCCCTTAAAGAGTTTACAGTTTAGAGGGAAATGCACTGGAAAGAGGATACATGGGAAAGTATTTAATGAAGTGTTGAATGGCACACTGCAGACTGAAAACGCATTAGGGATTCAGAGAGAAAGAGATTGTGGAAGGGTTGGCAGTCGTAAGGAATCCTCAAGGAACAGGTGGAACCTAAGATGGGCCTCACACAGTAGATAGGGGAGCTCCTAAAACCCAGGAACCCCACTCCTTGACTGAACTTTAAGTAACCTGGACTTTCAGCGTCATATTCAATCTCTAATTTTAACAGAGTCTCCAGTAATGATGTAGTTAATAAAGATCCATGGCCCATTAATATATACCATATAAGGAAAAAGTATATTTTAACTTAAATATTTTTCCTTTACATGCCTGTAGTATATTCACATGCCTATGAGAATACCTTTTTAAGCTACTTGTATCATGAAAAGGCAAATAGCTCAATTTCTGTAACTACCCATGCTTTTGCAAATAACCATGTTCCTATTCCTCTTTGTGATCTGTTCACGGTACAGTAGGTGGGTGGGTAACAACTAAGTCGCCACTTGATAAGCGCTGTGATGCGACCCAAGAAAAGCAGCTTATGTGGACAAATGGTATAATAGTCAAACCCAAAGCCAGACCTTAAACTAAAGGATTCTGTAAAGATGGTGTTCTTTTCTCTTAGTCAACTAAATGGTAAACTGCAAGGGAGAGGACGTGCGAAGAAAGAAATAAGTCATTCCCAGTTTGTTCGTTCCAATATGGTCACATATTTAAGGTTTTACAATGTTGATACGTTAGAGAGAGATTTAATCATTAAGAGCTTTTTGAATTTTTTACTTACCATTGTGTTCTTGCTAGAGTTCGCAGAGACCCAGGTGGACAGGAGGAAGATTTAAGACCAGTTTTTCTTTGCCAGTTAGTGTCCAGAAGGGTAGCACAAAGTGTAATATACACCCTGTGAGGTCGTGGTGGTGTCTCATTCATTACATTATGGAATCTTTCTTTCTTGATCAATAGTCTGTACAGAAAAAGGGTGGTAACAATGGTTTTCTATGTTGCCAACATCTCCGAAATGCTTTTACGTGGTAATTTTTAGATTTAGAGATAGTGGTCATTTTTCCACGTCCCCGTGTTGCCATTATAGTCTCTAGGTTTGAGGCCAAGCCAAACCAACTGTATGTGTCTTTTCATTTTACTGTTTCAAAAATGAAAGCTGTCAGATCTTAAGTAAGATGTATTCTTGGATATTTTGAAATTCCCAGGGCTGTCCCCTCAGCAAAATGAAGAGTTCTGAAAGAAGTATGAGAAAACTAACCCACTGAATATATTTTATGATTAACTATGGCCTCCTTTTCTGCTTCTTGCTACAGAGCTATCCATCACACTCCTCAGCAGACATCAATTCCAGTCTTCCTCCAATGTCCACGTTCCACCGTAGTGGTACCAACCATTACAGCACC
Organism: Catagonus wagneri; assembly: GCA_004024745.2. Taxonomy (NCBI): domain Eukaryota; kingdom Metazoa; phylum Chordata; class Mammalia; order Artiodactyla; family Tayassuidae; genus Catagonus; species Catagonus wagneri. The sequence continues at coordinate 5,316,041 of PVHT020003428.1, forward strand.
TCTTCCTGTACACCTCCTGCCAACGGGACAGACAGCATCATGGGTGAGTCACAGAAATGTCAGGTTTTGCAATCAAGGACCTCTTCTTTTCTTCCTCACAACTGAACAGAAATCAAGCAATGGATTTTTAATCACATAACCGAATGAATGGACAAATGAACCAAACAGAAATTGTCATTGTCTCAGCTGTCATGACTTTTTTGGTCTCAAGAAACTGAAGTCTGGTTGCTTTCTCCACTGTGAGTGATTAGAAGGAGTAAAGGTTTAAATAGACCACAATTACCCTGCGTCGCACACTGTCCAACAGCTAAGAAAGTGAACTTTTATAAGAGGGGCCAGTGAAGATTAGTAAGGTAGAAGGCATAGTAGCTTTGAATAGTAGTTATGGGTGACTTTTCAAATTCCAGTCACTGTGCTAAGCTTTTAAACATAACACATCCCTGTCATGTGATGTCCATAGATGGTTATTTATTAATAACAAGAAAGCTTCACGTTCTGGAGAATGTGGCATTGTAGAGCCCTTCAGAGGGGACAAGAGGGAGACGCTTGGGCATCCATGGACCGAAAGTGATTTGCTGCTTTTTCTCAGCAGATTTACTGCTTTTTCTCAGCAGATTTACTAGTGACTTAAGATCCCAGTAGAATAAACTGAGCCACCATCTTCTCAATTTTCATGATGTCCCTTGTGGTCCACTGCCTAGGATGGATGGTTACCCTGCCAAACCTCTGCTCTTGAGGAAAGACCTAGGCAGGGTCTCCAGCTGCCTAGGAAGAAGAATCCAAGTTTTAGGAGAGGCAGCCACCGACTTCTGATTCTGCCGTTGACAACCCTGCCTTTCAGAGGAGCGCCACAGTCTGACGCTCCAGGGTCTTGTACCAACCTCAGACACCGCTGCCCGCCACCGCTGGTTCAAACACTGACCCACACCTTGCTCACTTCCAGCGGGTCGCTGATGAGAACATGAGCTGTACATTTTAGAGCGAAGAATGGGTGACAGGGCAAGACTGCTGTTTAGTCGCCTTAGTCTTTGCAGTTTCTTCATTTTCCTTTGATAGTCTCTGGGACTTCAGCAAATGGTGTGAATCACTTATGTGGGGGAGAGTTTTTGATGAAAGAGAGGTGTTGTGAAATGTTGTAAATAGAATTCTGCCTAAATAATACACTCCCTTATTCAATAATGTACTTCACACTTGAGATGAGCCATCTAGAAGCCTTTCACTACCATGTCTCACTAAGCAGCGAATTTAGGAAAGCGTTTCCATTTCTGTAACTTTTCATAACAAAGCCTCTGCAAACATGTTGCATCAGTTTGACCTTGGAGAGCTATGGACAGAGGTCGCTTGGGGAAGTTTTGTTAGCTATCAATGCAGTTTTGGCAGATCCGAAAAACAAGAAGAAAGAAGAAGTGCGGAACTGAAAGAGTGAGAAAAGCATATTTCACTTCATTGTGGTTTGACAAATGGAAAGCCCCTTTTTGCAGTCATGAGGTCTAGTTATAAAGAAGGATGACCGGTCATTCATTCTCTTACAGGGCAGATTTCCTGTCTACTTATGGTTTGAGTAATTTTCTTTTTTTAGGAAGGTAGAAAGGTAGAGCACAAGCTTGAGATGAGGAAAGCAGACTTAGGCACTGTTGGGGGAAAAAAGTTGTGTCGATTGATTTGAAGAACAGTCTTCCCGAGAGGAAGGCACTGGGACATGGGAAGAAAGATATTAGGAGACGGTGAATTATTCTCCATGAGCTGTGGTCCATGGAGCCACAGGTCTCAGTGGGAATGGAATTTGCTTTATTCAAGCAAGTTGGCTCATCATGGGCTAGTAGACAAAACAGGGTCGTCATCTCTCCTTCATGGTCTGGGCAGGCTAGAGCCCGAATAGGTTACTTCTACATACTAATGGGCTTAACTACATACTAAAGATGGACTTTAACTTATTATACAGACCAGAGAGCCCTGTTTAAGTGGAGGGAGGGTCTAGACAATGATAAAGGAGCTATAATTTTAAAAGGGAAATGTGTGAGATTTTTGAAGCCCAGAAAAAGCTTTTTAGAAACACCTTTACTACATAAATCATTCCATAATCATGGGTGTACTTGTCAGAATCTACTAGCGGCATATGACAAAGCCTTATAATCTCTTTTGGAGAAATAAGTAGACATGGCAATTCAGCTTTGGGCAGCAGACAGATCTTTATTAATTTGCATGCATACAGTTATTACTTTAGAATTACTTGAGGGGAGAACATTCTAGCATGCTCATCTTTAAAATAATGGGTCCTCCAATTCCTTCAGTTAAAATCCAGAGGAAAATTTAACTGTGATAATTAGCCTTAGTATCGCACGGGGTCCTAGTGGCTCCTGTTTCTTTGCCCTTTAATTCTCTTAGGCTTTGGTTTGATTTTCAGAGTATGGTACACGCCAGGGAGGGCAATATATCTGTATAGCAAGAATAGGAGATTTCTCTTCTTGTTAGTGATAATTCCCTTACAAACAGTATGGATTAATAGGATACATCTGTAGACTTTTGAAAATATTTGGCATATACTCACTCATTCTGAAATGCAGGAGATAAAGAAATATTATATTGCCTGTATCTCAAAGAACAAACAGAGCTAATTAAATAATTGGTAAATAGGGAACACATAGCCTGACACATGTTTGAGATTACACACACGATTCTGTAGAAAATGACTGTAAGCAATACTAATGCTGTAAGAATGGGGTTCAAGCACTAACACATGGACATCGCATTTTTCAAGTTCTCTGTGGTGAAAAGTTGCAAGGCAGTGCCGTCTCCTCGTCAATGGCGTTGATGTCTCAGGAAGCTGTTTTTTCAGTTCCAAGGAAGATCACTGCTCCTTCTCTCAGTTTTCATGTTATACTGTTATGTAATCTTGACAGTCAGTGATTGTCCTGAACCTGTCATAGAACAACAAAATTCGTGTGGAGTGACATGGAAAGTCAAGAACCGTCAGACGGTAACCTCTCTGGAAATATGCTCCCTCGCCTCTGGTTCTACCCTCTGCATCTTAAAGACGGAAGATGCCCAGTGAGTCTTGGGATGGCTTGTGTTTGACTTAGAGGATTGGCCATTGTTTTTCTTTTCTTTTGCCCTTTAATGCCCAGTATCTTTTTTTTTTTTTTTTTTTGCGAAACACTTAGGACGGACAAAACTGACTCAGATTATATTAATGACAGGAATTTTTTTTTTTTTTTTGCCTTTTGTCTTTTTTGGGGCCACACCCGTGGCATATGGAGGTTCCCAGGCTAGGGGTCAAATTGGAGCTGGAGCTGCAGCTGCCGGCCTACACCACAGCCACAACAACTCAGGATCTGGTCATATCTGCGAGCTCTACACCACAGTTCACGGCCACGCCAGATCCTTAACCCACTGAGCAAGGCTGGGGATCGAACCCACATCCTCCTGGATACTAGTTGGGTTCGCTAACTGCTGAGCCATGATGGGAACTCCCAGGATTCTTTTTTTAAATGCCACATTCATCTGTGGATTTTTGCAAGAGTGGTACAGTAAAATATTTCACTGGTGGCATCTAGTCCACTACTTTTCTCTGAAGCCTTGCCAGCCAACTCTGGAGATTATTTTTGACATGTCTGACTTGAAAGGGTCTCTTAAGCACCCTGAAATTATACGAATATAATGCACGGGACACCATGAATTCTTAGTAGTTCAAAGGATGTGGCAGGCAGTTAAGGATAGAGGCTCAGTCGGGGGGCTTTAAAAGTTACCGCCAACGGAGCTTTCAACTTGATTCCTCAGACTTTTTTCTGTGTAATGCTGCTGAGCGTATTTCAGAAGCTGTGCAGTCCAGTGCCTCTGTGTGAGAGCAGGAAATACACGTAGAGCAGGAAATGTAATAAATTATTAGATATCAGCTCTAGAGAGTGGAATTGCCTAGAGGTCAGTAGCCCTGTACATAGTCCATGGAGATAGGTACTGTCTTCTTTTTTCCTTCCCACCTGTCAAATCCAATAGCCCTTCCTGATCAAAAGGAGGATGGAGAGGCCCACCTATCGTGACACAGCCCCTGAGGCTACTCAAGGACCAGAGAGCACCAGTTCCCCGCTGGGAGACACCATTTGTATACATTCCCAGGGTGTGACTGCTTGTGGTCTGGGCCTACACACCCTCCCTTCTCCTGGAGCGAATTGGGCCTGCAGCTAGCATAATGGTTATAATAACTGTTATTGTTTTATTACTCTTTAACCAGCGTGCTTTCAGATGCATGGTATTTGCCATGTTTTTAAACCTCAAACCAAACAGTGTTGAAGGAACAGACGACCAAGATTGATTTAATACAACATATGCTAAAGATTACCCTGGAATATCTATCTGGTTCATGAATTAATCTGGTTTACAACTTTCACTTCTAATGACATGATGCGTTTTAGTGTGTGGCTTTTCTGGTAGGAACATTATGGCCATTTCCCCTTGAGGACTTGGGTTTCACAGTAATTTTATTATTAGAGTAGTCACATTAAGATTTACTTTGTCTTTTACAAGAATCCTGAGCCTTCAAATACAGTTGGGTGATGAACAGGCTCAGAGCCTAAGAGTAATAGGAATTTTATCCAGCAGTGTCATGGCATCTTAATTACAAAGACCACCCACGGAGAACAATAAACTGGTTTGACTGAATTCTTCTTATCCATTCCCTGCACAGGGTAGGGAAGACCCAGCTCCCCCCGCCCTCCCCCAATCCCTATGAATCCCTCCTGCTACAAATGAGTGTGTTGTAGCCTATATTTCATTCTAAATTTGTAGGTAGTGGGAGTGCTAGAAATGCTCCTTCTTTTGTCATCTTTGTAGAGACGCTCCTGACGCTGTTACGCTGCTTCTGCTAGTTGAACAACAGGAAGCTCACTTGGGACACAGTTCAGGAAAACCTGAATTTGAAAGCAGTCATCTTCTTTCAGGCAAAGACACTATGAGTGGCACTTCTTCCTCCTTTTATGTCTTGGTGATGTGTGCTGGGGGTATGGGCGTGCACTAATGGGATAACACGTTTTCCAAATTCTGATTTTCGGTAGTCAGAAAATCAGACACCACTCATCCTCTTTGGATTCGGGTGTGTTCTGGCAGGAACTGCCAGCTGAGATTGAGACCAAGGGTGGTCCCACATGTAGCCGAAGATACTCAGCTCTTCTTTCTGCTCCATCTTCTCTCCAGCAGTAGCACCTGTGTTGAAGCCATATGAACCATGCTTGGGTAGCTGGCAGTGTCGAATCCTCCTACAAAATTATAGTTCCTCTTAATAACCACTCATCTCCCATTCATATTTATGTTACCGCTCTCCTGGAGACTTAATTGTTCTTGAGCAAGAGAAATTGATAAGAGCCGTAGTAAATGTAAGAAATCAGTCTTGTCATTACCAAGTAGGGGCAACCGTTTTTCTCTTTTATTCCTGCGACGTGGGCATTTTGGTAATTTCTAATAATGTCAGTTGACAAAATCTCATGCCTGGAATAGCCATCCTCTCCTGTTACATTCAAGGTGGAAAAGTGAATTTGATGAGCACGTGTTTAATGAGAAGTGTGGTTGGCTGAATACAACCCATTACTCAATCTAGAAGAAATTTTTGCCGGTTGAGAATTAAAAATATATTCACTTTCTGATTATTTATGTCCGTTGACCTCTCAGGAGCACAATTAAAAAATGATATCTTTAGGAGAATAACCCACGTACCTTAATAGGGTTAAGGGGCTCTTGAAAATGTGTCTTCCCCAGCGTTTCCTGGAACAGAACAAAGGCATTCCAAGTGAAAGGGCAAACTGGTCCCAATAAACTGCTTTGAAATTTAAGCCCGTGGGTTGGTTCTCCAGCTGTTGGAAGGTAGAAGGGCTTCACGTTAAAAAATAGTTTGTTCTTATCAGTGGCTTCCATGAGTAGCCTTTGGAGTTTTCTGAGATAATTTCAAGACTACAGGAGGTAAGGAGTTAAATTCTGTCTTTTATTATAGTTCCTGAGTTCTCATATCTCCCTCTATAAAACAGGCACTAATAGAAAGTTTAGTTAGATGTAGTACGAAAGGATGGTAAGGCTTGTATCTTATCTCTTATAAAGTGTGATTTTTTGAGGCCATGTGTAATTTATTTTTTAAATGTCCCTAAGGTATTTTTCTTGGTTTTCAGTTCTCTCTGGTTTCATGTAAATACTCTTTAACACACTTATTATTCTCATTTTAAAGCTGTTCGAAGAAGAACAAATCTTTTGAAAGCTACTACAGCAGCAAATTTTATCTATAATTATAGCCATACCTTGTCCTATTACGGTTTAGTTTCTTTGTTAGACAATGTAGTTTTTTCCAGTATGGCTCTGAACTTTCATTTTATGAAGATCTGTTTTATAGTCAAGCAGAATCACAAATTATTTTGACTGATAACTGTAATTTTAATTATAAAGTATATATGATAATATTGCTTGTAGGGGGAAAATATGCATGTGTGTAATTGCCTCTAAAGACCATGATAGTATATTAAAAATATTAGTGCTGCATGTGTTTTAAAAAATCTTTATTATTTTCTTTTTAGAGTTGTCTTTAGTTTTTAAAGAACTCCTTAATATGGAAGTTTTTTCACACCAGATATAATTTCAGTTATCTCATATATTTAGTATTTTTAATACTTTCAGTATCTGTGAGTGCCTTCCAGTGGCTCAGTTATCTGATGTCAAACCTTCATTTCAAAGAACTTTCTTACACATAAAATCCTTAGTACTAAGAACTGATATATTTTTTAATATTGTGAATTTGCAATATGAGAAAGAACAGGCTTGTTTTGTCAGAAGGTGATTGTATTCTTTTTATCACCTACCAGTTTTCTTTCAGTTTTAGTAATTAGCAAATGAATATGGGTGTGAGTTTGGTTAGCCAAATAAAGCACACATTGAAAGATTATTGAACTGTCACACCCAACATGTAAATATATAAAAATAATAAGCATAACTTAACTGTGCTGAGCAGAGGTCAGGAGAATGAAATCATAACCTGGAAACAAAGATAATTTGACCACTTAAGATCTGATCCCACAAGTCTCTTTTACAGATGTGGAAACTGAAGGTGACACATTTGCCAGAAACTTTTCTTGCTTGGGTTAAGGATAGGGATGGATGCGTTACAGTCGTAACTCAGTGGTTAAGGAATCCGACTAGGAACCATGAGGTTGCAGGTTCGATCCCTGGCCTTGTTCAGCAGGTTAAGGATCTGGTCATGAGCTATGGTGTAGGTTGCAGACGCGGCTTGGATCCTGCGTTGCTGTGGCTGTGGCGAAGGCCGGCGGCTACAGCTCCTGTTAGACCCGTAGCCTGGGAACCTCCATCTGCCGTGGATGCGGCCCTAGAAAAGGCAAAAAGACAAAAAAAGAAAAAAAGGATAGGGATGGACGTTTTGAAAACATTTTAAATGCCTGAAGTTTTGCTTGGATTTAAGATTTCCTTTTCTTACTTCACTCTAAGATAGTGAGAAACATCTTCCCCTGGAATTTAATAGGTTTTATTTAAATATTATGTCTATTTGCTTATGTTGAGACCTTCATAAATGTAATAAAAGAGCTCCACTGACTGTACCATTTTATAAAGGCAAACTGCTTTCCAAAGCCACTTGTTAACTGGAGCTGGCTTTGAATTATGTACCAGAATCTACGTCCTTTTATTAACAGAACAGTCATCCCTCCGTATCCTTCCCGGGGATTGGTTCCAGCACCCACACCCCTGACCCCCGATACCAAAATCCAAGGATGCTCAAATGCCTTATAGAAAATGGTGTAGTATTTGCATATAACCCTCTCACATCCTCTAATAAACCTTGAATCATCTTTAGATTATGTATAATACCTAATATAGTTCAAATGCTATATGCGTAGCTGCTGTGTATGGCAAATTCAAGTTTTGCTTTTTGGAATTTTATGGAATTTTTTTCCCAAAGATTACTGCTCTGACACTGGTTAAATCCTTGGATGCAGAACCTGTGGACCCAGGGGGCCAGATGTACTCTTTGTTTATCTCTTTTGTAGATAAAAATACCAGTACTTAAGATAATAGAGATTGCTTCATCGCTATAGAGACTTATTTTTATCTCCAGAATTTGAGGCAATATTGACTTTAAGTAGCATAATGGTTCAGATTCTTTCATTGTGAACAGAGACTGAAAATATCTGGAGAGAATATGTTACCCAAAAATACTTTCCTTCCCAGGAAGCCAGGCCTGTTACAGATTTTTTTTTTTTTTGCTTTATTTGTTTAGTGTGAAACTCTGAGAAGAGTATCTTTTTGTTATACAGCAAAAAAAAAAAAAAATTTGAAAGCAGATGTAAATCATTCTTGAAGATAAAGCAAGAATATAGAACATAAAGCAAACTTTGGGGACTTCAGAGACCTGAAAGTACTGCATACTCTTTAGTAGTGAATGTCCTGTGCTCACCTGTGACCACTGGCCATTAGCCACTCAAAAACAACAAGGGCAAAAGTAGCGGCAACTGCGACACTTTCTCTTGTCAGGTTTATATTTTATCTGTAAAAAATGTAACATGAATATATTTGACATCTACCTCAGCAAACAAATTAATGCTAATTAAAGATTAATGTGTTGTAATTAGCATTAAAAATGCAATTAAATTGTGAGTAAATGGACCAGGAATAGAAAATTGTTCCATGTCTCACTGCCTGGTTTTTCATATTCTGCTTTTTGTTTTTGCAGCAAATAGAGGAAGCGGGGCAGCAGGCAGCTCCCAGACTGGAGACGCTCTGGGGAAAGCACTTGCTTCGGTGAGGAAATATTGACTTTGGACTTCCCATGTACCATTGCAGGAGGGTGAACTTTAATCAGAAGTAGACATTTAGAATTTTAGAAAATGAATGGCAGATAGCTTTGATTTTTGGAAAGGCTAGCTTCCATGCATAATGATCATTAGAACATTTGAGTAGAGTGCTCTGAAGATTGCAGTGTATGGCTGGTCTCCTCCAGCTTGCCTCCTCTGCTAAACAGTAGTCATTTATGGATTGGTGGCTATTCTTCAGGCCTTTAAGAGTATAACTTTTCTGGAGAGTTCCTGTTGTGGTTCAGCAGGTTAAAGACTCGACTAGTATCCATGAGGATGAGGGTTTGATCCCTGGCCTCACTCAGTGGGTTAAAGATCTGGCGTTGCTTTGGCTGTGTGGCATAGGCCTACAGCTGCAGCTCTGATTCGACCCCTAGCCCAGAACATCCATATGTTGCAAATGTGGCCCTGAAAGGAAAAGCAAACAAAACAAAACAAAGGAGTTTAGATTTTCTATCTTGATGTCTTATTTTCCTCTAAAGTCATTTGTGTGCTCATCGATTGACCAGCTAAGACTGGCTTTGCAAGGGGCAGTTCTAAAACACTTTGAACAAGGCATTTTAAAAAGAAATGAGAAGTTTCCCTTGCGGCTCAGCGGTTGACGAACCCAACTAGTAATCATGAGGACTAGGGTTCCATCCCTGGCCTCGCGCAGTGGGTTAAGGGTCCAGCGTTGCCATGAGCTGTGGTGTAGGTCGCAGACGTGGCTCGGATCCCAAGTTGCTGTGGCTGTGGTGTAGGTTGGCAGCTACAGCTTCGATTCAACCCCTAACCTGGGAACCTCCATGTGCTGCAGGTGTGGCCCTAAAAAGAAAAAGTAAATAAGTAAATAAAAATAAATGACCATAACTGAGGTCCATGAGAAATTGTCACATAATTGGCACTCAGCTTTTCTGCTTTGCCTGCCCCCTACCCATAAGCCAGAATCCAGCATTCCTTGCATGTCCGCTAGTGACAAATGCCACCCTTTCCGGTATTGTCTTCAAAGCTAAACATGATCCTTTGCGAATGTAAAGATTTGTTGCTCTAACATTTTGTCTCTTCAGTTGGCTTTTCCTTAGCATTGGAGGCTCAAGATGAGTTTGATTTATATTAGCATTGTGACCTAAGGAAAAGTTTTTTTTCTCTAATCTGGGCATTCTTATGCCTTGGAATCAAATGCCTTAATCATAGTGAAGAAGGAGTTGGACAAAGTTCTCATAGATGATGTTGTCTGACCTCTTGATTTGTGGGGGAAGAATGGGAGGTTTGGAGTATCTGTGTAGTTTGATGGCCACACAGCCATGGGAGGAAAAAAGAGGAAAAGGATTAAAGTCCCCTGGAGTTCCCTGCTGGCCTAGCAGTTTAGGATCCAGCATTGTCACTGCTGTGGCTTGTGCTCCATCACTAGCCTAGGCATGCCATGGGTGTGGCCAAAAAAAAGCCAACTAAAGTCTACTGACCCCAGTCCTTTTCCCACTATATGACCTCAATCGCTCTCTTTTGAAAAATCAATTCAGGTTTTCATTTTAGGATATCAGTCCTGCAGTTGATTGTTGAATGTGTTTTGTGCCTTGGGATCTGTTGGAATTGCATTGACACTTTGTCATTTAAACTTGTTGAATATTTCTTCCCAATGAATGAAGGCTTGTTTTTTTTTTTTCTCTCCCCACTGTTTTAAGATCTATTCTCCAGATCACACTAACAACAGCTTTTCATCAAACCCTTCAACTCCTGTTGGCTCCCCTCCTTCTCTCTCAGGTACTGTACAGCAAATCCACTGCATCACTGTCAGTTTATAGAAAGATTTTCCCCATACGCTTCCTGCTCTACCAAGTGGAAACTCACTCCCTCCGAAGGCTCAAAACTTAACATTTCCAAAGGGACAAATAAGAAGGGGTGGGAGAGACAGACCGCCATCTAAAAGTAAAACCATTTAAACCAAAAAATTAGGTGTTTTTAGAATTTAAAAATGCCCCCTGAAATTTAAAAATGAATTTAAAAATGCCATCTGAAATTTTAAAATTTAAGAATTTAAAAATGCCATCTGAAAGTAAAACCATTTAAACCAAAAAATTAGGTGTTTTTAGAATACATAGGCATGTGGGAAACTTACTTCTAAAACTTTTCTTAGCTCTGTAGAAAATACTCAACAGGGGAGTTCCCGTCGTGGCTCAGTGGTTAACGAACCCAACTAGTATCCATGAGGACGCGGGTTCGATCCCTGGCCTTGCTCAGTGGGTTAAGGATCCAGCATTGCCGCGTTGCCATGAGCTGTAAGTCATAGACATGGCTCGGATCCCACGTTGCTGTGGCTATGATGTTGACCAGCAGCTGTAGCTCCGATTCGACCTCTAATCTGGAAACTTCCATGTGCCGCGGATGTGGCCCTAAAAAGCAAAAAAAAAAAAAAAAAAGGAAAATACTCAATAAGATACTCCAATTAAACCATCTCCAGGAGAAAAGGCAGTTAATGTAGTCATGAAAAGGAATATAGTTTAGGTAGTCATCAAATATAATCTATTCAAAAGGATCAATTCCTACAGAAATTTTAAACCTTTCAAATTCCCTCTTTAAAGTTCATAGAGTGTTTGAAGAAAACTGTGATTGTGTGTATATATATTGTGACATAACTGTGTGAAATAAAAGGGGATGTTTGCCTTTGAAACAGAACAAACTAACATGACCCATGGCTTCAAATAATAAAATTATAAGTTGTTCTCTACGTAAGTAAAGCGTTGTACTTTTCAGAGCTCCATTTAACCCTTCCAGTCATGAATGCTTCCAGAAAGTCCTGTCTGGTGCACGTCTCTGTTCTTCGGATAAAGGACAGGTGGCTTCTTAGAAAAAAACTAGGAGTTCCTGTCGTGGCTCTGTGGTTATCGAATCCGACTAGGAACCATGAGGTGGCAGGTTCGATCCCTGGCCTCGCTCAGTGGGTTAAGGATCCAGCATTGCCGTGAGCTGTGGTGTAGGTTGCAGACGCAGATCGGATCCCGCGTTGCTGTGGCTGTGGTGCAGGCCGGCGGCTACAGCTCCTGTTAGACCCCTAGCCTGGGAACCTCCATATGCCATGGGTGTGGCCCTAAAATGACAAATGCCAAAAAAAAAGAAAAAAGAAAAAAACTAAATCACATCTGTACCTGACTGAAACCCGACTTACTGTCATTTATACTGGAGTCACTTGCCTAAACGTTGTCTCCTTGATCTCTCTGTTATTCCCTGCATGGGCCACCCTCACAACCCATTATAAAGTGGGTTCCCTGGTAAAGAATGGGAGGTTACAGACGGCCACAAAGCTTTCAGAGTTGATGGCCATGGCTTAGGTGAGATTTCCTATCTGCCATTTCCAAACCTCCATTGACATGAGGGGGCGGTCACAGAATAGGGCAGGAGAGATCTGGACCTTTCCTTTCAGTCCCCGTATCCGGACAGACCACGCTGAAACTGAGACGAGCCAGAGATGCTATTAAGAGGAGAAGGGAACAGCAATGAAACATTCCCCACAGCGGAAAAGGAAAGTTCAGAGTTGCCATGCGCTGTGCTGTGCACGGTCTGTACTGTTAGGCCCTGGAAAACGACCGCAGGTGTCAGTGTGCAGAATCGGGGAAGGATCGAAAGAGCGTGTACCCCTGTGAGGCCGGAGGTGAGGGAGTCTGAGCAGGGAGACCTCCCAAGTTCCCGTGTCAGTCAAAGCAGCCCTCGCTTCCTCTGTTTTATCCTTTGGAAGAAAGAACATTCTGGAGTCTAGTTGAGAAGAGCTGTTGCAGTCTAGTGCTCTGATTGCCAGATGAACATATGAAGGCCCGGAAGGGGTATGGGACCTTGTGTGGCTCCATCAGCAGCACCATCACCACCGGCTCCATCGGCAGCACCGTCACCACCGGCTCCATCGGCAGCACCGTCACCACCGGCTCCATCGGCAGCACCGTCACCACCGGCTCCATCGGCAGCACCGTCACCAC
>PVHT020003428.1:5328915-5384626 GCA_004024745.2 Catagonus wagneri
ACTATGTCCGGAACATCCCAGGAAATGCCACCGGTACCCCAGCCTGAAGGTAGAAGACACCGGAACACGGCCACTTTGGGAGGCCTGTTAATCCATCTTCGAAGACCACAGTTTAGCCAGAAAAAAACTTCATGAAGAAGATCGCTATTTTCACACCATGGCTCTGTCCAGATTCTGTCACTAGAAGTCATTGAACAAAATAGTCTGTTTTTGTTTAGCATAAAAATACACACAAGCGCACACCCAGGAATGTCAGGAAGAATGGATTTTTAAAGTGCTAACAGGGTCGGGGCATGAGACTTCAGTGAAATTTTTCTTGAATTATTTTCCAAGTTTTCTACACTTGAGTGTGTATTCTTTTCGATTTAAAAGTGATTGTTATTTTAAAAGTGGGAAGTTAGACATGTTTATTATAGCAGGAATCTCTACCTTGAAGTGTAGTGGATCATTGAAAATATTCTTTGGAAGGAACTACTTAATATTGTTAATTTGATTGTTGAAATTTCTGGCTTAGTGGATCACTGCCAGCTAATCTTACTTCCTTGAAAAGTTTCCAAAGGCTTATCCTTTCTTAAGGATCATTTTAAAAATAAGCAGCAAAGCTGTTTTTCATTGGTGAGAGAATTTTGGTTTAATAAACCAGCTTTGCATGAAGATGTAATGAAAGCCCCCCTTTGCACTCTTAAAGTACCTACACTGTGTAGTGATGGTTTTCTATCAAAGGGACATTTCTCTAGCTAAAATCCAAAAACAGTCAAATGTTCCCTTTTAAGAGGAAACCTTGAAAGAATTCTGAGTCTGTGTAAAGTCTACATATTTTACATTTAAAACATTTTTCTTGCTGTGTAGCACAGGGAACTCTAGCCAATATTCTATAATCTCTGTGGGGAAACAATCTGAAAAAGAATAGATGTGTGTCTGTGTGTAATTGGGTTACTTTCTTTTACAGCAGAAATTATCTCAACATTGTAAATCAATTATACTTCAATAAAACTTTAGAAAATGAATGAATGAATGAATGAATGAATGAATAAATGATGTATTCCCCGCCCCACCCCAAAAAAAACTCCTGCATGGGAAGTTTACATGTATTTACCTTATTGTTCAAATGAAAATCAGCGTTGCTGGTTTCTAAAATAACGACGCTAAAACATTGCTAAGATTATTTTTTGAGTTTATCCGACCTCACTGTCATTCCCATTTTCACCCCAGCAGGCACAGCCGTTTGGTCCAGAAATGGAGGGCAGGCCTCATCATCTCCTAATTATGAAGGACCCCTACACTCTTTGGTAAGTCCCATCTGCTCATCTTCAGGCTGGCCATTCTCAGTCCATGTTTCTCTTTTTGCATCAGGTTTATCCGTCAGGATTCTTCGTTTCACTGGTAGGAACTTTCAGTCAATGCAGGCCCAGGAGTTTGGTTAGAGCCAGAGTTCTTAGACTATGCTTATTCCTGGATTGCGAACCAGAGAGCACTACGACGTAAGCGTCCGGGTTCTAAATATCTAAAACCAGATCAGAGATGAAAGATCTTGGAAGGATCAGGCCCTGCTCCCGTTGCTGGGAAAAGATGGCATCAATGATCAGATAACTCGTTAATGATTGCATAACTCCTTAATGATTAGATAACTCTCCTGATGTGACAGCACTGGAGTTCCGATGCCATGGAGCTGGAACACTGAGAACATCTCTCTCTCTCTGCTTTCCAGAATAACAGGTGATAAGAGTTTTCTTCTTGGTCTCTGAATCAGATGCCTACTGCCTCTTTCCTCTTTCACTTTGATTCTCAAGAACTCTAGTAATTTCATGAAATCTCTCTAGCAGGGATAGCTGAAAATGTCCCTGGCTATAGTTAATATTGTAAATACTCACACGACGATTCAGTATCTCACATGCAACTCAAGGTAGAAGAGGCTGGGAACATGCAGGAAACAGCACTGTTCTGTGCACTCTGTGGTCTGTATGTGGACCCCACGTGGGGAGGGTTGCAGCAAGGAGCTCTCGTTCAGGGGCGAGTGTTCCTTGCGTTCCCCATACTTTGAGATAGAACACGAAGAAGGGCAAAGATGTATCTCTCTGTCTAAGGTCTTGCTGTCTTGTTGGCCCTTCGGGGTTTCCTTTTTCCCTTTTGGCTTACGATTTAAATTAAGGAAAACCTAAAAATGAAAATACAAAGGTGGGTTCCCCCTGCGTGGTGCTCTTCCTTGTCGTGGCGGAGGAACCATCCACCTCCACGTTTCAGCCGCTGAGGCGACCCGCAGAGTGAGACAGCGTGAGCAGTACCTGCCTGACCCCATGAATCGGCAGCCCACATCCAAATAAGCCATCGTTCTTTTCTGTGTTTCTCTTCATCAGTGGTTCTCTGGGACCCATCGTTCCAAACTGGGTTTTTTTCCCAGCCATGGAACTGTAAAGGCGAGGTTCATAGATGTCAGCTCCAGCTTCAGTTCTCTTTGACTTCTCAGCACTCCTGAGGGGATTCCCAAGCAGAAACTGCTCTCCACCAGGAAGCTGTGAGCCAGAAAGGAGGGGAGACACATGTATTATTTATTTTCATGCTCACTCGCACACTTGGAAGTATATGTTATCATTCCCATTTTTATCAATGAAGATGCATAGACTCAAGAGTTAAGTTGAGTAGCTTTTTCAAGGTCATGGAAGCGGCAGAGCTGGATGTTGAACGGAAGCCCCTCTACCCCAGAGCCCACCGAAGCACAGTGCTCTGTACCACAGAGTAACTGTGTTAGACACACACTCTTTCTGTCAGTAGAGGATAATGAGAAAGTGTTTTTCTCATGCAGCAGAGCTGGTACATCTGTTGGCACAGCCCACTGGAAGTCAGAGTGGACTGTAGCATGTTCTAGTACAAAGAGGCCGTAGATGTCAAGTTAGAAGACTTAGATGGCAGCCCTGCCTTTACCACTTCCTGGCAATGTGACATTGAGTAATTGATGCACTTAATTTCTTTGAGCCTCATTTGCGCGTCTGTACAGAAGGGATAATAATGTCCTCCTTGCTCGCTTACACATGTAGAATGAGGATCCAGTGAGATGCTGTGTTTTAAAGTGCAACTGGAAATACTTATTCGATGCCATTATTGATCACACTGAAAAAAATGAATTCTTGTGTCTTCATGTCCATTTCCCTCACCAAAAACCATCGTGGAGGCTTTACCTGGTTTTGGAAAACTAGGGTCCTCATGGCTAGGACGAAAAAAAAAAGATCCGTTGGTTTTTCGTTGTATAAGAGACTGTGAATTCTATACTATAGTCAGGGCTTTGAAATCAGTTCAAGGCCAGCAGTGAACAGTCTTTATGATTCTCCAGTCTTGTGATCTTGTACCACTGTGGTGGGCAGAATTTTTGCATTTTTTTCTGTAACCATTTTGAGGTCCTACTCTCCTCTATACACACACACACACACACACACACACACACAAGCTGATGATAATAGAAAGCAAGAAACACAGGTAAAAATTGTTAGTACTCAGTAAGAAATTATAATATGTATGCCTTTACCTGTCCTAGACTTCATGCTTTGCACTGTCATATGGCACAAAGGAAAGCAAGAAGATAATTTAATTGAGCAGCTATACATAGGACATCTTTCCATTGTTAATTTTTTGATGTCTTTAACCAAGGCCTGCTGGAATGTTCCTTAAACTCTAATAAAGTTTTTCTTTTCTGAAGTAAATCTAAATTCTCTTTTAAGCGAACGCAATATTGTCTAACATATGTACTTACAATGTCCTAGAAGAATTAACCGAATTTACTTGTTCACCAGAAACCACACTATAATTAGCAGTTTTTGACAGTTTTCCAGGAAGGTCACTATTTATTTTTCTTATCATCTTTAAGAAAATAAACTATCAGAAACATACATTCCAAAACCCAAAGTGTGGTTTGCGTCAACTCAGGGTTTACTGATGTAACCTCCGCACATATTTCAAACTAAATCAAACCTTCGCATCATGTCCTAACCAACAGCAAAGCCGAATTGAAGATCGTTTAGAAAGACTGGACGATGCTATTCACGTTCTCCGGAACCATGCAGTGGGCCCATCGACAGCCATGCCTGGTGGTCACGGGGACATGCACGGGATCATCGGACCTTCTCATAATGGAGCAATGGGTGGTCTGGCCTCAGGGTATGGAACCGGTCTTCTTTCCGCCAACAGACATTCACTCATGGTAAGTTGATGATGTTTGGTGCGCTAGTTACCGTACAGAATTCGAATTTCAGGTGCAAGTACTACTGCCGCAGTCTTTTTTGTTTGTTCGTTTTTGTGGAAACAACTCTATTGAGATACAATTTTTTAACCTGCCATTCACCCATTTCGCTTTTACAATTACTGTTCCTCGTGCATCCACCAAGTTATATGCCATCTGGATTGCAAACCAGAGAGCACTACAACGTAAGCGTCTGGGCTCTAAATATCTATCCACAGTCAATGTTCAGAACATTTTTTACCTCCTGCAAAAAGAAAAGAAATCCTCATAGTCCTTAGCAGTCGTCTCCACCCTCCCCTCCCAGTCCCTCTCCACGCTCCCCTCCCAGGCACCTGCCTTTTACTTCCTGTCTCTCTGGATTTGCCTCTTCTAGGTATTTCCCATAAATGAAATCATACCGCAGTGGTGGTCTTTTCTGACTGGCTTCTTTCACTTAGCATAATGTGTGCAAGGTTTATGTTTTCTCATGTATCAGAGCATCATTCATTTTTCTTGCCAAAAAAGATTCCATTGTACAGACATACATTAAATGTATCCATTCATCAGGTGATGGATGTGTGGGCCATTTCCAGGCTTTGGCTTTTATGAATAATGGTTCTATGAACATGCATGTGCTAGTTTTTGTGTGGACACACGTTTTTATTTCACTTAAGTATAAACCTAGGAGATTGCTGGTGTGTTAAATTCTTCATCTTGCTGATTTGAGCTAAAGGACCCAACTTATGTTCATGTTTCAGTGCTAGTATTTTAATGTGCATAGGTTGGATTTTTTTATTATTATTATTATTTTTAAAGAAGCCAAATCTGATTCTGAGTATGGGAGGTAAAATATATGGTGTGTCTCTCTAAATATGTGATGTGGGACGATGTAATTTCAGTATATCATAGTTTTACCACTACCTGTTTATGAATAAGTATTTGAATAATATTTAAGCATACTTGCCCATATTACAATTGAAATTTCAATTTTTTGACCAATATTTTTGAAAAGGAATCAGTGGTGCCTTCTTTTTTGGATGATTACAAAGGTTCAACAAATCTCCCTAACAAAATGTTGTGATGAAAATTAATAAGGTGACCAAATGGGTGGAGAATTTAATATCATTAGTGATTCTGTGTAATTCTGCTCTTTACAAACTCCTGTCTTGCTGGCAAACACCTTAGTATGCAACATTTTACGTTATAGGCTCTCAGAGTTGCATGAGCGAAGGTCTATTTTCCATTCTCACTAGAGCATCTCGTGTTTAAAGATGATTCCAAAAGGAGAATGCAAAATAGGTACAGGTTATTCTGAAGTTTTTTAAGTTCTTTTCTTGCTCAGTAGTATTCTTCTGCCTTCCTTTGATTTCTCTTAATAAAAGATTAAGATTGAGTATCATCCTGAGTGGTATATGATGGAAACCTGCAACCAATTTGCAACCAAAAATACTGGTTTATAAATAGAAGCAATGAACTCACTTCTAAAATGTGGAAAGATATTTTTGAATGCCAAAGCTAAATCTTTTTTTTTGCTTCTTTTGCTGTTCCTAAACTCTGCCCCCTAAATTCCTTATTGACTAAAAATTGTTTGTCTATTCATGGCAGTTGCTAAGAGTTTACAAAAGGAAAATCTAGATTTTAATTTAGCTTGGCCTCAGGTAATGTGCTAAATACACTTGGGATGCATATAATACAAGATTTTCGTTTGTAAAGCTCTTTTTTTTAAACTCCAGTGTTTAAACAATACTGCTTTTAATTAAGAAATCTGGCTTTATTAAAAGCCAGATCTGTGACTTATAACCATTTCTGTATATCTGCTCTCGATCAAGAGAAAAATAGTTTAATTTCTGTAGCTGAGTTCGTTTTGCATGTGTTAAACGGATGCAACATGCACCCAGGGCATTGCTTCAGAGAGCGTTTTTTTTTCTTTTTTCCATAAATATGTAAAGTTTGCTCTTAAATACCAGATGGAGGTTAAGTGGTTCTTTAAAATAATAAACTATACATAGATGCTTTGGAGGAACTGTCTGACCTTTGAATTGCCCCCTCTTTGATTCAGAGGTGGGATTGGAGGAAGAGGCCAGAGTCATCTTTGGAGATGGGAAGTTGGACAGACCCAGGCAGAGGGGAAGGGGGAAAATGAAATGGAGCGATTGAAAAGGGGAAATAATAGGGTAGTATTACGCAGATAGGTCTTTGATTTGATTTGGGGGGAAAAAAAGCAAAGAAGCAATAAAACTGGTTTTGCTGAAAAAGTTCCCACTCATTCTTATGAAGACATTTATAATTCAATTGAGGGTGACCACAGGCCATCCAGATCAGAGGGTCAATCCAAAGACATGGCAGGAATACCTACTGCCCTTTAAGCCAAGGGGAGGTCCTGCCCTCTTTCTCCTTTTGCTCGAAGATATTCAGGGCGCCCACCGAGGCTGAGCTTCTCAACCTGAAACCCTGCTGCGTGTGCACAAGGTCAGATCCTCATTTCTTGCCTCATGCACATGGGTATGAATTTTCAAACACAAACAGATGAACAAAGGAAATAGTTTTTGAATTTAGTCAGTCTGAAGCTAGCCTTTGACCATTTGATACATTCCACAAGAAAAAGGAAGTCGAAGGCGAAGGGGGGGAAAAAAAAAAGCAAAAACACCTACCACCCTCCCTTTCCCCTGAACAACAACAACAACAATTCAAGGAGAATACTGGAAATGTTTTCCACATTTGAATTTTAATCCATGAAGCAGGCTCTAAAACTCTGGCCAGCTGCAGTAAATAAAGCAGCAGCGGGAGATACACACCGGAAACGGAGGTCTGTGCTGGTGGGCGTTTCATTCCCAACTCTACACCTTCAGTTGTTCTCGGAGTGGAAGCGAGTTGCAGTAACCTAACACCCTTCCTGGGGCTGGTTTTGTTTGGAGCAAATCTCCTTTCTTACCTCTCCTTAATAATTCCTTCTGATTAAAGAACAGATAGCTTTGAATCCTCCTGACCTCTGTCCCCCACCTCGTTTCCTCTCCCCCCTCCCCCACGCCTTCCGACAATCAAAACAAAACGGCTTGATAACTTGGAAGACGATGGAAGCATTTTCTTCCTGCAGCAGCTTGAAATCGTGGTGGGGAGAACCGTGGTTCTGCCTCGGCTCTTATGTTATCTCATTTAATTGCTAACATATTGTACTTAGCTTTTGATTCATAAAATGTTTTCCTTGGAGTTCTGAAGTAGGTCTTCAGTGAATTACCGAGTATTAGTATAATGAAAGGGATTTTTTTTTCGCAGCAGCATGGTTCATAACACCAGAGTGAATGTGGATTCTTGCGGGCTTTCTAGATGATATTATTTGGCCATGCTCTTTCCTGCTCTGAAACCTTTACCGGCTTTTCATTATCTACACGATAAAGACGTATTTCTTAGCCTAGCTTATTAATAAGCCTGTTACGTTTACCAAAAGCCTTATGCTTCGCTATTCCAATGCAAAAGTTTTTCCAGCAAGACCAGCCTCTGCACAGTGCCAGAATAGGCCCTGTGCTTCTCACTAGCTACTCCTTTCGCATCCGTCTGCCTTGGACCACTTTACCCACTGTCCATCTCATTCCTACCCATTCTCCAAGCTCTCACTCAACGGCTGCCTCTTCTAGGAAGCCTTCCCTTGGCAACCACACCTGTGAGAGTCATTTTCTTTTCTATTCTCATAGCGCTAGGAATCAGATCATCAGCTTTTTTTTTTTTTTTTTTTTTTTTTTTTTTTTTTTGTCTTTTTAGGGCCGCACCTGCGGCATATGGAGATTTCCAGGCTAGGGGTCTAATCCGAGCTGTAGCCACCGGCCTATGCCACAGCCACAGCAACGCCAGATCCGAGCCAAGTTTGCGACCTACAGCACAGTTCACGGCAACGCCGGATCCTTAACCCACTGAGCAAGGCCAGGGATCGAACCCACGTCCTCATGGTTACTAGTCAGGTTCATTAACCACCAAGCCATGACGGGAACTCCTAAATATTTCTTTTAACTAAGGTAGAAGGTATAGCCATTTATCTTTTGTAGGTCCGACTTTTGCCTTACCCACTGTATTGTAAATTCCTTGAGTACCATGTATTACATTTTGTTTCTCTCCCAGTAGAGACATCATCAGTCAAAAGGGAAGGTAGGAAACATATTGTCTTCAGTGCCTACGAGTTGCCAGCTTCTTGGCTGGGAGCTCCATATACCTTATCTCCTGCAGTCTTCACAGAGCCCAGTAAGGATGATAATGGTTTCCCTTTAGGTGTTGGTCAGATGAGCCCCAGCAGTTCTGAGTAAGGAGTTAAGTCTCAAGTCATAATGCTAGATTTCAATTCAAATCGACTCTTAAGTTCCACACTCTATTTTACAACCATGAACACGCCTCAGAGATGATCTCTAGTTAACAGCTTTTTAAGAACAACTTTTAGGGGGTTAGAACTTGAGATTTTCAAATCTTGACAAAAGCTGGTTGATGAAGGAAGTTTCTAGGTATCTTGCGGCCAAGTTCCCGCAAGTTCTCTACTCAAATGTAAAGGAAAAGGACTTTCCCTCCAGTATGGTGGCATTCTAGATCGACTCCCACATTGTCTCAGCATCTGTTCTTAAGTCAGCATGTCAGTGCTAAGTGGCAGGAGGTGTGAGCTCTTCTCACTAGGGCTTTTGGCGTAGTAAATTTTAAACTCTTAATGTTGTTTTTCTTACCTTCCCCTCCTCGTCTTCTAACAGAATCAAAGCAGAAATTTCAGTATGTGGGAGAATAAAGAAACAGCTGGGTTATCGCTAACCTGGTTAGAAACTCTTACCCAGATATAATTGCCTTCTGTGCCTCGGATATCAATTCTGATATAAAATCATTCGATTTTTGATAAATTATTGAAACAGCAATTTTCCAAATATGTCTCTCTCTTATTCGTTCAGTATTCAGATGCACAGATGAGCCCTGGAAGAAAGCCTTTCAGATGACCTCATCTCCTCTTTCAACAGAACAAGAACAAAACCCACACCAAAAATGTCCTCATGTGATTCTGTGCTCACGCCTGATTACCTGTCAGTGGAGTCAGCAATGGCAGAATCATTTAGCTGAAAGCTCCTGTACTATTAATATATGAGTGTGGTTCCCAGATCCTTTTTGCTTTGAAGCCCATTTATTCATTTCAGAAACATTTACCAAGTCATCACCAAATGCCAGGTTCCGTGCTAAGATGTGGTCTCTGCTCTCAGGGGATCCATCTCGTAGGAAAGGATACATATTTAAAAACAAATTGCTGCAGGCATGCCATCGGCCCCATAGGAGAATAAGGGTTCAGCGCTGATATCCACTAGGGAAGGATCACATTGTCACTTGGGAGAGGAGTAGTGATCTACGGATCTAGTTGCTCCAGATGAGCCTAGGGGTGGAGGAGCCCTGTGCAGCTCACCACTCACACCTGTTCTGACAGCATCACCTGAGCTTCTTCCTAGCATCCTAGGTCACAGGGTGACGTACTTTTCAGAAGCCACTGGTATAAGCCAGTCTTAGCCCACCTTCTCTCTTCTCGTTAACGTGTAGTTCGACTTTGGATTGCAAAGAATTTATCCAAAGAATAGTCATTAGGCAAAGACGCACCTTTTTATTGAACTGACACTAAACGTAGATGAGCATTTACCACTTAGGACTTCAGAGAATGAACAGCTTCAGTTGGTTCTGCTTTCATAGTTCTTAAGAGTTCTGTTGACTTCCAGATACTTAAAGCAACGCAGAAGTCATTTAGCCCGGTGCTCTTGTTTTACTGCTGAAGACGGAGGCCAGAAAGGGGAAGTAACCCCCATATGGATACTCGCTGGTTAATGGCCGAGCTAGGATTAGAAACCAGACAAACCAGCAATGAGACCGGCACTCTTCGTACTAAATATGACACTGCCGCAGCACACTTCCTCTCTAACCCAATACCATAGCAATTTCAAAAGTGTGGCTGGCATTAGACATATTCTCTTAACTAATGAAACCCAAGAAAACGCTTCAGTTGCCCCTTGGCTCCCTGGAACATTATGTTGCTCTTTAGCTCTGCCGATCAGATTTGGCACAGAGGGAAGAGAGAGGCGAGTGGGGAGTGACGTGATACCTTGGGTACCATTTACTCTGTGCAGTGATGGGAGCAGCAGAAGTCAGAAAAGCCTGTTTCTAGGTGGACCTCTTCAGAAGAGGTCTGATCCATAGCAGTTTAGTCATCTTCAGTTTCATTTCTCTTGAGTTTTCATAGATTTTGATTCTTCAGAGTTCTGTATATATTTGAGCACTTTCTTCATTTCTAAGCAGTGATTACCGTGTAATCCCAGGACCTTAGAGGTCACCTCCATCCAAATCCGTGATACAGATTCCCTGCCAAGCAAGTGACCAAGCCTTTATCAGCCTCCTTCCTCCAAGGGTGACTAGCTCTGACCACAAAGCTCATGTCCATCAAACGCTAGAAATGCATCCTTATGTCCAGCCCAAATTTACTTCCCTTTGAAGTTTTTATTTTTCTGCCAATTGGAGTTACCCCTAAGTGAACTCAACAAATACTTGAGAAACTTTAAATTGTTTGAAGACAGGAGTTCTCATTGTGGCTCAGTGGTTAACGAATCCGACTAAGAACCATGAGGATCCCTGGGCTTGCTCAGTGGGTTAAGGATCCGGCGTTGCCATGAGCTGTGGTGTAGGTTGCAGACGTGGCTCGGATCCCGCGTTGCTGTGGCTGTGGCGAAGGCCGGCAGCTACAGCTCCTGTTAGACCCCTAGCCTAGGAACCTCCATATGCCGCGGGTGCGGCCCTAGATAAAGGCAAATAACAAATAAATAAATAGTTTGAAGACAGTCAACTCAGTATCTTTTTTTCCTCTAGGCTAGACATTTGTATCTTCAAATATTTATCGTAAAAAAAAAAAAAGGCTTTGGCTTTGTAACTTTCCAGTGCATTTGTCCAAGTTTAAAAAGAATGCTCGTCCCTGCACCCAGGACCTTGCAGTATGTAGAATCTCAAACTGAACAGTGTTCGAGGAGTCATCAGCATAGACTAGGGTGGATCCATCACAAAACCCAATTCAGTACATTCTGTCTTCATTAAAGGCCACCTGAAAACATCTCATTTGCAGTATTTGATGGCACTTTCATCCTGCTGGTAAACACTGGAATCCATCAGCCGCACGTCTATCAAGTGACCCTGTGCCCTCTTCTTGGCACTGGTACCAATCTCCCTGTAACACCTCTGAGTTTCATACAGCAGTCTTTGACCCATTTCCAGTCTCAAGGTCTCCTTTAGGCCCTGATTTAAGCACCTATTCTGCCAGCTCTGTTGTTGGCAGATTTGCTGGGTGCCATTAATTCCCACGTCGAAGCCACGAATAACAGTGTTGACCAGGGGAGGGCACAGAGCAGAAACCTGAAGGTCAGTCAGTGTCAAGGACATTCTCTCCGTGCTTGCATCATTCCCTGCTCTTTGGGTTTGCCACCCACCTAGTCTTACTCTCACCTGCTTCTTTCTCATTTTGTCCATTGCATTATCACAAGACACCAGAGGTACCACCTCCCCATGACTGAGGACATGGGTTTTGTCCAGAAAGACCTGTCTTGATAGAACCGAGTCTGAGAGGTCATTGCCACTGTGTCAGAGCATTTCGAAACTACCTTTGAAATAGCTTGATACAGAATTTCACCCAAGGTCTGAGTCATCAACATCATGGTTCTATGGCTACTCCATTGTTGTTTTTTTTCTTTATTGAGGATATTTTCCTGTCCCTCATGTCCCACCATCTCTCGTCATCTCTACAATTACCACAAGTTTCTGGAACCAGATTAGGGACCTCAACTGAAAAGTTTTATCTGTATGAATATTGTACTTTAAGAAAATGGGGGGGGGAAGCAGAGAGGAAAAATAACTTGAAGACATTCTCTTTATGTAAAACAAATTGTTTTACAGCCTTATGAGATGTTATTGGCATCTAGCACATATGTAAGTTTAAGGTGTACCGTGTGACGATTGATACGTGTATGTATGACAACGATCACCACATAGTTAACACCTCTGTCCCTTCATCCCCTCACATAATTCTTTCTTTTCTTTCTTTCTTTCTTTTTTTTTTTTTTTGATGGTGATAAGTTCAAAGAGCCACTCTCAACAACTTTCAAATGTATAAGACAATATTCTTAACATAACCATGCCGTACGCTAGATCCCCGGAACTTACTTGTCTTAGAGCTGGAAGTTCGTCCCCTTTGACTAACATCTCCCCACCCGGCCCCCTATTGCTGGCAACCAGCATTCTCTACTCTGTCATTTCTTGGAGTTCACTTTTCTGGATTCTACATGGAATTGAGAACATACAGTGTCTGTCTTTCTCTGTCTGACTTGAAGAAGTTCTCGTGACCTTGGGTTAGTTACAACAGTCATAGTAGAATCCTCGAGCCCAGCAGGTGGTATTTCTGCATTCGTTTAAACAAGTCAGAAGGTTTGAATACAGCCATGGCAGTGAGACTGTTTACTCGCCGTTAACAACCGCTAAGACAAGCGGCGAGGCACAAGGCATGCCCGGATGCCACCGGGTCTAAATTAGGTGCATCCCCCTTTCTAGTCCCCTGCTCGCCTTTTTATTCAAATTCAGGCCCATGACCTAGAAACAAGACAGTCAGTTTGTGTCGGACCATGAAAGCCAGAGGACTCCTTCTCTCCATGCTTCTAGGACAAACCACACCTAGTTCCTTAATTTTCCCCCGAAGGATGTGTTTAGCACGCTGGTGCCATGAACTTTTAATATTTAAATACATAAAAACCAAAACGGTTGTCTCCTCCACTTTTAAAATATAAAAATGGACCTCTTTACAAAAGAGAAACAAACCCAGACCTAGAGAACGGACTTGTGGTTGCCAAGAGGGAGGAGAGAGGGAGTGGGATGGACTGGGAGTTTGGGGTTGGTAGATGCAAACTCTTACGCTTAGAATGGATAAACAACAAGGTCCTGCCATATAGCATGGGGAACTATATCCAGTCTCTTGGGGTAGAGCACGATGGAGGATAGTGTGAGAAAAAGAATGTATGTGTATGTGCGACAGCAGAAATTGGCACAACACAGTAAATCAACTGTGATTTTAAGAGAAAAATCAAGAAAGCAATGGCATCTACAGTCAAATCAAAAATAATAAAATACCTAAGCATGAATTGAACCAAAAAGGTAAAAGAGCCGTGTCCTGAAAACTATGACATTGATGAAAGAAATTGAAGGCAATAAAAATAAAAGGAAAGATTTTTTAAGAAACGCGTTTGAAACAGACTGTAGGACCTTAACGCATTTTGACTTTGCTGTCTTCTTCAACAATAGAAGGAAAAGCAGGTAGATACTTTCCATCGTGCAGTTGTCATCCTGTTTTATTGGGGACAAGGCAACAGTGTCAAACTGTCCATCATTTAGAAAAGACACAACCACTGCATTTAAAAAAAAATAATATTAACCCTGTTTTCTCAGGAAAGCCGATTTTCTGAAGGGAAAAGTCTGTATTGTACAGGTTGGAAAATACACAGATGTTTGTTCACCCCTTAGGTATGGTCTGTGTTTCAGATCCTTAGGGGACACGTAAATGTGCAAGAAAAAGTCTCTGAGCCCACAGGCCTTTGACTCTGGGAGGGTGATAACACAAGTCTGTGCCTAAGTGTAATGCAGCATGGAATGATTAAGTGACCTCAGAAGTGATTCAGAGAAGGGGGGGATGTTGGCCAGCCTTGGGGGACCGCTAGGAAAAGCTTCCTGGAAAAGGTGTCACTGAGCTCACATTAGAGTCTGTATCGGACTTGAACAGAGGCAGGCTAGAAGGGCATTACAGAGCCATAGAATAAACAAGATCAAAAAAAAAAAAAAAAAAACCCAGGAAATAAAGGATCTTATGTGTGCAGATGGGAGTGAGAAAATGACCCCATGATACCGGCCCTCGCCGTGTGCCAGGCAGGGCTGCACTGGGCGGAAAGGCCCTCCTCGGAGCTCAGCGACTCCAACAATTGGCTCGCATCTTTCACAGGAGAGTCCACAGGAAGAGTGAGTTTTCATGTATATTTTTTACATCCAAATCAAATTAACTCATGGAATTTTCCACCCTTAGGAATTAAAGTAGCAGCTCATGAAGTAATTCGGTTATGTCATTCATACCAAAACAGAAAATGCTGGAGCAACTTGGCACGGTTTAAAAGCCAAGACTCGGCCTTGGCCATTTTGTGTTATTTTTTTTTTTTTCGGACCCTGTGGCTGTTGTGTTATTTTAACTTTTATTGTGGCTGTAAAAAAATTTTTTTTCAAATCAAAAGTGTCTTAATTGCTTAGAAAACAGAAGCGTAAAATGGATTCAAAATAAGAAGAGGGTTTAGGCAGAGCAGCTTTAGGAAGGAAAACCTAAACAAAAAAAGAAAATGAAGCTTTAAACATCAAATTTCTGAAATGCGAGGATTTTACCTAATTGGTTGGCATGAGCAGTTGTGCATAATTACAGCTTCCTCTAGATCCATAAATCATCTTGGAACTATAAAGTTGAGTTTAACGGAAAGGTCTGTCCAGTATTCGTTAAATGACATCTTTGGGGAAGCATTGTCCTGATACAATAGCCACATTCATTTTCACACAGTTAACTGGACGTATTGTCAAAAACCACGGTGTCGAGTTTCCACATTTTAATTTCTCATTTTTGCCTTCTCCCCGGCTTCTGCCACAGGGCCGGGTCTCGTTTGGAGCTGAAAGTGTGTGAAAGTTATTGGAGAATGGTAGTCTCTGGGTAATGTTTCTGTAAGCTGCCCCCAATTTTTCCCCCTGTAGTCTAGATGGGAAACAGCTGGTTTTTGTTTAAAAAGCTGTTTTGCGAAATGTCTGAATCTTGAGGTGTAGAACTGAGGTCACCAGTAAAAGCAGGTGCTCAGGAACAAGTGAGAAAGACGCCGGGGCCCGGCTGGCCCTGTAATCTTCTGCAGAGTACTTCCTATTAGAGGAAAAAGTGTTGAGGTTGGCTCCTTTATTTAGGAGGCAAACAGATAAAGTAATCAGGTTAGTGATGCTATTAGAAATTGAGTACCTTTGAACGTAGCCAGCCCTTGAGTGCATAATTAACTCCCTCTGAAATGGCTGTTTCCCTCCCAAGGCTTCAAGTACAGAGGTCCAAGCCTTGAACTTCCTTTAGGTGCTTGAATTTCCTCTCTAAATACACCCACCGTAAAAAGAACTACAGTTTCAAACTAAGTAGTCCCAGAGCCTTGGTCCATCCTCTGAGTTCCTGGATGCAATCTCAGAGAAACGAAAGGAACCTGCATGGGCAAGACCAGGCAGTTTTGCAGGGCAAAGTCCAAAACATGTGGAATCGCTAAAGTCCAGTGCACGTCAGATATCCACCAGTCTGAAGATGAAAGGAAATGAACTCCTCCCCTGGGCGCTGGAGGTTATTAGCAGCTGTTTATCCAGTCGGGAATAGAGGTTAACATTGTAATTTTTTTTTTTTTAAGAACTAGAAGAAAATTTGTTTGGGAAGTTGGCTCTTCATATCGGGTCACTGTGCGTTGCCAAAAAAAACTTCCTTTCTCAGAACTTATGTCGTCGAGTTGAGCAATGTTATGATTCTCTGAGAGACTCGGGATTACCAAAAAGTCCATCTCCGTTAAATGGAACAGCCAAGGACAGAACAGTGGGTGGACGTCCTCCATAGGCCCATTCCCTTGAACTCCACAGCATGAAACTAGCTCTTGGGTCCAGTACCTGTTCTCCTCCTGCCTCTAAATGGGGTGTTCTTCCCTACCCTCCCGGCCCCCAACTTCCTCTTTGCCTCTCTAAGGCATACACAAGTGGATTTTGTGCATGCCTACCGCTTGTAAATGCCTTTTCATGACATATTGGGGAAGCCGCTTGGTGCTCTGTGGAGCTTTATTCTCAAAAAAAAAAAATTGTTGGATATTGGTATTTTTCCCCTGATTTAATGCTACTCTTAATGTCATTTTCTTTTATTAAATCCTTTCTTTTGCTTTTGATCTTATTTATAGCAGAGCCACTGGTCATATGGAAACTATTACTGTATAGCTGGGAGATGAAAGACTTCATTGCAGTTAAATAAGAGTGAATCATTTGGGCCAATAATACACACATACAGCGAGGTTCCATTTGTATCCAAAATGCCCTGTGTTGCTCACTTTGTAACAAAGCCATTGAGGTTTATAAAGGGCTTTGCAAAAGTCTGCTTTTTGTCCGAAAAATGTCTTCTAACAACGTGAAAACACGTTGATTTGCAGTCCTTAGCTGCTGCTTCATAGATACATAATCTAAATATTGGCACTTCTTGTAAAAATAGCAACTTTCATTTGAAGTCGAGATGTTAATAATTAATGCAGTTTAAACCGATCTTTAGATAATCTATGTCAAAATTCTACCCATCATTTGGAAACTATCTTAAATGTCACTTTCTTCCTAAGGTAGTCCCTGGTTTCTTCATCCGATGTGATTTCACTCATCCTTTAAAACCCTTCGTGACATTCATCCTGTTTTGCCTTGTATAGAGGTTGTTTCAATCCACCACTAAGGTGTAAGAGACTGTAAAGTAATACTCACATCTATTGTTTATTATTTTCCTGCAAAACCTAAATAGAGTCATGCATATAATAGACATTCAAGGCATTTGTTGAATTAAATGAACTGTTTATTTTTTGAGAGAAACATGCTAAACCTATATTCAGCAGTACCGAAAGCTTTTAGATTGCGGATAGTCTCCCAAGATAGATGCCATCAGTGTCATCCTTTGCTGTTAAGGAAATCCCTAATTCACCTTGTGGTATCATGATCCCATACAAGGACCCAGCCCTCGCCCTTGGGATGCTTGCACCTCAAGACAAGGATAGGCTTTCTGAATAGCAGCTAAACAAAATCATTGACGTGTGTGCCCTGCCATCTTAGACTGTGGCCGTGAGTGTGTTTCAAGGGTGGTGTCCGGACTGAACAGTCCAGGAGGACCCCGTCCAGGCCCAGTAAGATGACGAGAATTCTGGAGACTCAGACCTTCCAGAGGAAGAGAAGTGGGACTAATAAAAGCAAAGTGGTCAGTGGGTTGTGGGGAGGAAACCTGCCCTGGGGGACAGAAGAGGGAGGGCTTAGCTCAAGCCTCAGAGATGTGGGAGTAAAGGCTGCAGATGAAGGGCCACAGGTAGGTACCTGATGACTGAGAGGAAGGAATTTAAGAATAGGAAGGAGCCGGAATGGTCCTCTGATGTCTGGGTGAAGGACCCAGAAGCAGAAGGTATTGATGTTAGACGTAATCCACAGAACCATGAAAAGCCATGAACTTGGATTTGCAAGGGACCAGGTGATGGGCAGAGAACATAGAATTTACAAGCTGAGTATGTCAGAGGTGATGGGGAAGAAATGCTTTTATTAGTTTAGGCGAGCTTCCCTACACTTCTGTTGCCTTTCCAAAGAGGTTGTAATAGGGGAGTTCCCTTTGTGGCTCTGCGGTAACGAACCTGACTAGGATCCATGAGAATACGGGTTCGGTCAGTCCTTGGCCTCGCTCAGTGAGTTGGGGATCCGGTGCTGCTGTGAGGTGTGGTGTAGGTCATAGATGCGGCTCAGATCCCACATGGCCGTGGCTGTGGCGTAGGCTGGCAGCTACGACCCCTAGCCTGGGAACTGCGATATGCCGCAAAAAAACCAAATAGGTTACCATCAGCAGGCGGTACTGGGATAATAAGAAAGGCATCTGAAAAAAATAAAAGGCCAATTAGGTAAGGATGAATCCCTAGTGATGGACTTGCAGAGCACATTTTGTGCCAGACAGCCTCACACAGGCGTGCTTACACTGTGGGGACCTGAAATTCCAAGTATACATCCTGTCCATTCTCCTTTTTCTTCACTCTAGACAAGAGAAGCTGCTAACAAGAAACTGCAAAACTGCACCATACTCTCTGTGCTACATGGGCTTGGTGCACTGGACGTGGGCATGGGTTGACTTTAGTTTCCTCCAACCCACTTACTGACCTGCAACCCGGGGCGAGGAAGGGCCCGGGCGGACACTGTTAACCACTCCCCGAGGTCCCCCCTTGGTGGGCTGCATCCAGTTCTGGTTTCCTGTTTAGGAAAATGATGTAGAGAATTGGGGCAGAGGGTGGAGATCCAGAGGAGAGAAATGAAACAGTTTGAATAGATGAAACTTATGAGTTTAGGAAAAAAAAAAAGATGAACTGAAATCAGGTGACAGCCATTTGCATCTCTCAAACTAGATCACAGAATTATTCCTCTTTAAACCATTTTGGTAGACATCATGGGAGTTTCAGCCTAGCTGATCGCATGACAGGCAGGTCAGGGTCATTTAGGTCCAGTTTAAATCCTCTCGAAAATTATTTTATCAGCTGGGGAATAAGCATTAAATAAATTTCCAAGAATCGCCCACAAAGGAATTACCTTGCGTTTTAGGCAAAGCCTAGGGGCAGCCGTGAGATTTCTAGGGGGCAAAAAAAAAAAATAGGTTTTTAAGAAAATTAGGAGGTTGGAGTTCCCGTTGTGGCTCAGTGGTTAACGAATCCGACTAAGAACCATGAGTTCGATCCCTGGCCCTGCCCAGTGGGTTAAGGATCCGGCGTTGCCGTGAGCTGTGATGAAGGTTGCAGATGCGGCTTGGATCCCGCGTTGCTGTGGCTGTGGCGAAGACCAGCAGCTATAGCTCCTGTTAGACCCCTAGCCTGGGAACCTCTATATGCCATGGGTGCGGCCCTAGATAAGGCAAAAAGACCAAAAAAAAAAAAGAAAATGAGGTCTTCCCCCAGTGAACATTTTAAGAATCAAAATCCAAAGGAAAGCGCTGACTCCAGATATAACTTTAGAGAAAAGTCCTTTCACGTGAATTTTTTTTAACGGTCTGATAGTTTTTTAAAATCGAGGAGTACGGAAATTATATCTGTGGTTGGAGAGCGTCCCAGATGTCAGGGCTTTCTCACACGAACAAGTTGGTCATCAGAACTAAGTCTCATTTTCTACAGAATTCAGTGGCTCTGGTTTTGTTCGTCCCAGTATCTACCACCGCTTCCTCCTGAACTTCCGAGTTCCCATCTGTGAACTATTAAAAGTTTGCATGACCGCTTCCCACCTCTTTAAAAGATGCACCTTTTGGACTAAATGGTATTTTTCCACATTTGAGAAAATGTTTGCTTTCCTCTACTATGACACCGATCTGGCAAGATAATTGAAACTGCCATCTAGCACTCTGCCACTGTCATGTATAATTGATATTTCATGGAGAGATTACAGTTCAGACACCAAAACAGTTTCTCTGTCAATGGGTGCCTAATTACAGTAAAAGGCCCGTGAACTTTGTGTTTTTTTTATGATAATGGCCAAACAAGAGAAAGAGAGAAAAGTAAAAGTTACCAAGACTTTTTTCTTTGTCCCATTTTCTTGTTGTGATTTCTCTTCTTTCTAAAAAAAAAGAAAGAAAGAAAGAAAAAAACACCTCTGTCACAAGGAGGATTTTGAACCAGAAGCCATTAATTACCAACTTTCGTTTTGATAGACTGAGATGTTCCTAACAGCCTTTCTGGTTCTGTGTCACTGTCGCTTGGCCTAGAAGTTGCTGACAAGTTTCTTAAAGTTCCCGTCCTACACTCTTTTAGAAAGACTATGGTAGACAGGAGAAAGAACTGGCGCTGAGAGCCTGTTTTTTAAGCAGTTATCTCTGGAGATAACATTAACAAGGATTGAATAACTGCCAAATGAAATTTAATACATTTTCCCATCCATGAAATAGGCCTCTTAAATACAACAGAATAATTACTTTCACAATACTCTCTGGAAACAAAGAGAGCAGAAACAGTGAATGTCGATTTTGTTCGTGGTGTTGGTTGTTAGCTTGAGGATCGGGATAAGGGTGTTTACCCGGATGCTCTGTGAGTGTCCCCACGTGAAAACAGCCTTGCCAACAGCCACCTAATCTGAAGTCGCGTATCTCTTAAATCTGTTTATGTTGGAGGAGTTGTGGCAAATATTAAATTTTGTAATTTAGTTAGACATCTTGGCCTTGGCCTGAGTTGGTGAACTATGCTGTTTTTTTCCCCGTCATAAAGAAAATTGAAATGATTTTCATACCTGTATCTGCACGTGCTGCGCACACTCACACCCACACCCACACAGTGTGTGTGTATAAAATGAAAACTCCCAGGAGGTAACCTCTTTTTGTCCACTAACTCTACCCCCCTCCTCTGTGCGTGTGGGCATATTTATAAGAACCCAATCGAATTGCTCAGTGTTGTTAGAAGTTTTCCAAGTTCAAAATCTATTGCTGTCCTTTAACCAAATGTTCACTAAGTCACTTAACCATTTTCGGCCTCAGCTTTCTTCTCTGTAAAATAAGATGTTTGTCCTAACTAGCATTCAAGTCTCCGCAGGCCCTAAAAGTCTACATACTGTGATTGAAAAGTGTTTTTAAAATATCAGTTCATTTCTTAGAAAAGTTATCTAAAAATATATGGTGTTCATGTGACTTCAGAGGGGTAATGCACTTCTAAAGGTATTTAATTATTTCCAATGATAAAGTCACACGGGAAAATTTAAATAGCTGTGTCAGGAGCTCCCGTCATGGCTCAGCAGTTAACGAACCCGACTAGTATCCATGAGGATGCGGGTTCGATCCCTGGCTTTGCTCAGTGGGTTAAGGATCCGGTGTTGCTGTGAGCTGTGGTGTAGGTCACAGACATGGCTCAGATCCTGCGTTGTCGTGAGCTGTGGTGAAGGCCAGTGGCTACAGCTTCAATTGACGCCTGGCCTGGAAACCTCCATGTGCCACAGGTGCAGCCCTAAAAAAACAGAATAATAAATAAATAAGTAAATAAATAGCTATGTCAGAATTTGAATATTCCTTGGCCTAAGATTCAATGAAACGTAACTCTTGGCACAGAAGAGGCGGGACTCACTACGCCTGAGGAAGGGGCCACCGTCCTTGGACCACATGCCCTTGCCTCCTCTTCTCTTGTAGCTCTTTGGACCAGGGATGAGGACACTCATCGGATGGCACATGGTCTGCTTCCCATCGATGAGCTGTACCTTCAGATGATCTTGGCAGCCTGAACTCAGACATATTAATAGAAACAGTCCAAGTAGATTCAGAACATGAAAAGATGTCCTGGGAGCTCTCATAAAGGAAGTGTTCAGGCTATAGTGCTGGGTGGGATAGAGGTACCAGCTGGAGGAGGAGAGAGGCCATTCCGGTAGCCGCTAAGAGACTAGGGGTAGCCAAGAGTTCTCCAGGCCCAAAACCTGGGCCACAGAATTCTCCCTATTAAACCTCCTTTTACTTGAGCGAGCTGGACTGAGTTTCTGGTCTTTACTGTTAAACCCCACACACCAATGGATCACTCCACAAAAATCCCACCAAGATCCAAGGTTCACTCTAAGCTCCAGAGGGCCAGGGGCCTCGGAGAAGTTACTGGTTATTCACCACCCTGTCCCCAGCAGCTCGCAGAGTGACAGGCAGAGGCTGGACGAGGAAATAACTTGTTGAATTAATAAATGGACCATTTGATCAGTCAGTTCACAATTATTGAATAATTTTTAGATTTTAGTTCTCTCTTGTACTTTTAGCATAGATATATCTAAAATCATATTGTCTGTGACAGTAAGTAACTCTGTTCTTAAAGACTGCAAAAACAGTCAATATTGGTACAATTCACTGTTTTCATAGGCTGCCTTTTAACTTTAAACTGTTGCTTACCTCGATGAAAGGTTATCAAAATAGGCCTTTAATGAAGTATGGATTTTCTCCATGCCATCCTTAGAATCAATGGGCAGGTGAAAGGAATCTGCTTTTCTTCTCATTACGTTATTATATCTCGTAGGCGGACACATCCTTACTCTCCGATGCACAGATGACAGTATCGGTTCCTCTATTTCTGGGTTATTCTACTGACAGGCCTGTGCTGGCCATTTGCTATGTCTTTTTCCTTGTCTCTTATGGGAGTAGAAATCATGTTTCTGAGGAAGAAGTAAATAGGGTTAGGAAATGCTGTCTGTGGCCAAGGAAACAAGCAAAGCAAAGCTAATTCTCCAGATTGGAATACTATTCCTGGAGCCACAGGCAGTGGAATTGATCCCAGAGAATCAAGCTCATTAGATGGGTCCATGGATCTGGACCTCCCATTAGCCATTCATCTGACCTGGACTGTGCATAGTTTGCAAGGAGGCCTTCGAATATCAAGGATAGCTTTGTCTCTAACTTACTTTATGGAAAATTACGTCATACTTGACATTATCTACAGAAAATAGAGTTAGGTCACATGCATGACCTAAAATCCAAAAATCTACTTGAAATATGTGTCTTTGCAAACATATTTATAGTATCACTTAAGATTTTACTATCAGTGTGCAGGAGAGAGATTTCAAATCAAATGGATGTTAACAAAATAGAGACAGTGCAAAGAGGATCATAAGTGAAAGTAGCTTGAGTTCTAAGGGTTCTTGAACTTCAGAGACTCTGATTTTTATGTGGTATGCATGTATGTTCAACTAGAACACATACAAGTATCTTGAATTATTGTGTACCTATGTGTACCAGCTGTCTTGTATACTGCTGCCCTTGAAATAAATGTGTATAACTTCCAGTGTTATTTTCTCCATTTTGGATTTGAGTAACTTACCCATGATTATACAGCTACCAAAGACCAGTTACAGTTAGAATCTATGTGTTATTGACTCTCACTGCGGTGTGATTTTCATTCAGTTATGCTGTCTTTCATAACAGTTGAGGCCAATAAAATAGAAAAGTGATTGGTTGTGGGTTCTTTTAGCCTCTTTTAAAAACTAAATGTGATCTAGAAAGAAATAAAAGAAATATTGGGGAGTCATAACTGAGTGTGTTTCAATTGAAAAGCAAAATATTAACCTTAAAATGCATCTTAGCTGCCCACAAAGAAGGCCTGAGAGTTTTTAATAGAATGATTCTAAATTAGAAGGAGGATGCCTCTCTGCTGTGCTCAAATCTGTGGTTACCTTCAGTGATTCCAACTTAGAATCATCCTTTGTGGAGGGAAATTAAGTCCATTGGGAATGCCAGGAACTGAGAATCAGCATTTGGGTAATTATTTAGGTCAACATTGATTGACAGTCTTAAAGAGCTACCATTTGATCAAGGCCTGTAAAATTCATGCCTGCAAGTTGACATCTTAGATTGAAAGGATAATCATCGATTGAGTCAGTCTTCTGAAAATGCACAAACGGAAAAATAGCTATCGCTCTTTGGTTCGGAAGGAAAATAAAAACCTACACCAAGAGTGAGAAACGTTTCAAGAACTGGGTGGGCACAGTCTGCCCAGAAGAGATCAGGCTTCAGTCCCAGATGAAAGATGGGAGTGGCGTGGCAGTGGTGGTAAATATGTGAAAAGAGCTGACACTTAGTCCATGGAACTCTGGAAGCTGAAACTAGAACCAGTGAGTAGAATGTACAGGGGGGCCAACTTGTAAAAATGGAGTGAGCTGCTTTGCGAGATCATCAGGGTCTCAGTATATTTGAAACACCTACGTAGAAACTAAATAACCACCATTCAAACTGTTCTGGGAGGGGACACAGGCACACAGGTGGCAGACAGCATTAGACGCCTCAGGTACAACATTCATTTGTACCTCTTGATGCTTCCCAGCCCTTAAATCCTTTGCCCTTGTTGCTGTATTTTACTTTAACTCTTTTTTACATAGATTTTATTGAAGTATAGTTGGTTTAGTGTTGTGTTGATTTCTGCTGTACAGCAAAGTGATTTAGATAGATAGATAGATAGATGATAGATAGATAGATTCTTCTTCATGTTCTTTTCCATTCCATATTGAATATACGCTGTGCTATCCCATAGCACCTTGTTGTTTATCTATTCTATCTGAATTTTTGAATCTGAGCATGATGTATATGATCCTTCCCCCTGAATTATTTTCTTCTGTGCTGTTTTGGAGTATATACTAGGCTGCCTTGAAGTAGCACGTGCTTCCTTTGATTCTGCAAGTTGCATTGTTATCAGTTCAAATTCTTACTGTTTAAAAGGAGATTCTTATCTCTTTAAAAACGTTGGGTAGCAAAAGAGTGAAGATGCTGCTTTGCGGTTTTATGTTTGGATTGGAAAAAATTACGCTTTTTGATTCATAGCCATATAAATTTATGGATAGATATTTTTAATGCTAGACCCCACTGCCCTGTGTAAATGTTCACCTAACAATAGGCTAAGGAAATGCCTACTTGGAAATGCCAGCAAAAACATTACTCGTGTTCCTTCTGGTTTGCAAATGCTGAATGGTCTTACTTGAAGGGCTATCCTGTAAAGTCATCAATTGCTGTCTCAGTGCTGCAAGTTCAACATCTCTGGACCCCAGAGTGTAGGTGGTAGTAGTAGTTAATAAAAAGCTCAGCAGTAATTTTTGCAGACCAAGGCATCGTGCTCTACTCTATAATTTTATTCTTGGAAGCATAGAGAGTGTTTACAATATGGCGTCTTTCTAGGATCAGAATAGTGAAGGCAAAAAAAAATGGAAAAATGTCCAAACATCTTTGCATGGCAATGATGGCATTACTGGTGTATTTAATAAAATCTTTATTGGTACATTTTCCGGTATGGTGGCATTGGCAGAAACGGTCCCCCTTTGGATTTAGAACTCAGCAGCTGATGAAATACAGTAAACATTAATTTGGAATGGGCTGCCAGTTTTGGAAAGCCAGGTGACATTTTATTATATTTGTACCGAGCAGGGGCTATGTCCCATACTGCTGTAGCTTCCGCTGTCAGAGGCTTAGCTGGCATTATGGAAAAAAAAAAAAAAATGGCAGGCCTGAGAATCTTATCCCCTGAAATGAAAGTCGAATGCCAAATTGAAATTCCTGTAGGATTTCCGATAGCAATGGGGGAATTGAGAAGCCCACAATTAAGCATATGGGCATTAAGATAATTGTCAGATCTGTTGGCGGACATGATAGAAGACAGATGGGTACGAATCAGTGCGCTCCACTGCAGCACCCTGGGAGACAATTTGACGTTTTACCTGCCTGAGCTACTCTGCCATATTTGTCACTGAATGTACAGCACGGCATCTTACGGAGCTTGAAGTGCTTTTTGCTGGGGACTCTAGGTGCATGTGTGGTCCTTCGGCGCCCTCTAGTGAGATGCGTTTGAGAGTATTGTTTTTCAAAGGCTAAGCTTCCTTCAGTGGGTCCTGGCTGCCCCCTGGAAATCAGTAGCCAGCACACCTCTGGTTCCCACTCAGCTCTACAGTTCCTCTCCCTTTTGCAGGTCGGGGCCCATCGTGAAGACGGCGTGGCCCTGAGGGGCAGCCATTCTCTGGTCCCAAACCAGGTTCCAGTTCCACAGCTTCCTGTCCAGTCTGCAACTTCCCCTGATTTGAACCCACCCCAGGACCCTTACAGAGGTAGGTCCGCCCTGGAGGGCACTTCCGACCTCACTGAAACAATGGGTCCAGTGTTAATCCCATGCTTCCTTGGCATTCATCCCTCAGGAAGCACTGGCAGAAAACCAAGAATCCATTTTGGTCCAAAAAATGGTAAGTAAACGGGCACGTATTTCAAACGGAGCCAGCTAATTGCGTTTCTCCGGTCACTGTTTTCCTCCAGCGTCCTCTGAGGTCCTGCGACTATTTCAGCGGGGACTGAGACAACAGACTGATGAGAGGAAATTTTATTTTTGCTATTTCCACATTGTGCTCGCTCAGGACCTCTAATGTGGTTAGTTGCAGCCTGAACATGATATTTCCAAATGGATAGGAAGGAAGGAAGGAAATGGCTTTTGTTGTGTAAGATGGAAGGAAATACAGGTACATTTAAAACATGGCACTTGGTTGGAAGATTTTTGCTCTTGAGTCATCGAGCCCCTAGGACTTGTGGCAGGACTACCTCCTACCAATGACTTGCGTCGACTTTCTGTGACCTCTGGAGGTTGTGCTGCCAGGGCAAGACCTGGGTCCCAAAATCCCCGTTGACTGGCTGGCTAGGACACTTACATAACCTCTCTTCCCTCTCCCTTTGAGAATAAAAATGATAACATTGCCACAAGAATCAATACAGATGAGCATTTTCCCACCTCTTAGACATTGTGTGCGTCTGAGTGGTAATTATGTATGTGGGTATGCCTGCCTGTTTTTATCTGACTAGCAATACTTTGATGGTCCTTTCTTTTAAAGAGCCTTCAGATTTTCTTTCTCTGTCCTCGATCAGCAAGCATGTAAGCCTGACCTGAGGATCTTGTTAAAATGCCAATTCGGATTCAGTCGGCCTGGGGTTCTGCACTTCTCTTAGGCTCCCAGGAGCTTAAGGAGCTCCCAGGAGATAAGAATGCTCCTGGCCCACCAACCAGATTTTGAGTGACGGCGTTCTAGACTCCACAGATTACAAATAGAAGAAACAGCGAATAGACACACATCTGCCCCAGAAACAAATGGTTACATTTGGTCCCAAGTTGAAAATACATTTTGCTCTTAGAAAGGTGAGCGGTGATAAAGCTAGAACAGTCTTCAGTGAGCAGTAACTGCTTTCCATATGTACCATTTTTAAATGCTGATTGCTCCTCAAGGATAAGAGAAGCCTAATTTCAGAATTTCATTAGGGTATCTATTGAAGCCTTGACTGTACATAT
Source organism: Catagonus wagneri (assembly GCA_004024745.2). Taxonomy (NCBI): domain Eukaryota; kingdom Metazoa; phylum Chordata; class Mammalia; order Artiodactyla; family Tayassuidae; genus Catagonus; species Catagonus wagneri. The sequence continues at coordinate 5,355,739 of PVHT020003428.1, forward strand.
TTAGCGTACTCCCTGGGAATTATATTTTAAGGACATTTTTCTATTAAATCATTGCATATGGAAGAAACTCAATATAATAGCTGATATTTACGTGGGTTCTTAATCAGAACATTGAGGTGTGTGATTTTCATGATTATGATTTTCATTGCAATTAAGTTGATGTTTTGTAGACAGTGAAATTACCATCTACTCCAAAAGATTGCAAAATAGAATTTAACCTCGGAGCCAATGCAGGGAAAACTTGTTTCTGCAGGTGCATTTTTGAAACTTCACCAAAGAGCATGAAAAAAGTGACAGATCACAGTTCGGCAGTCTGCACTGTGGAGCTGGCAGCTCTCCAGCCTGGGGTGTGCGTGTCTGTGCATCGAGGCTTTGGTGGCCGTGTCACCTGGTCTCTTTCTCTCTCTTTTTTTTTTTTCCTGCAGGCATGCCACCAGGATTGCAGGGCCAGAGTGTCTCCTCCGGCAGCTCTGAAATCAAGTCCGACGACGAGGGCGACGAAAACCTGCAAGACACGAAATCTTCCGAGGACAAGAAATTAGATGACGACAAGAAGGATATCAAATCCATTACTAGGTCAAGATCTAGGTAACAGTATATAATACTGTCGCTTCATTTAATTCCTTTATTGGACTTTGATGAAGTGAACAGAACAGGAAGAAACTATTCGGTTTTTTCCTGGCAGGTAAATCTGCAGCTGAAAAGAAAAATAAAGGCTTACTCTAGAGACCGAGCATCGTTTGAGATGCCTGTACTCTAGGAAAGCTGAAAACTGTCTTTGCATTTATGAATTTGGACCCAGTGCTGATAATGACACACGGCAAAAACAATTTGTAACTGATTCAAATGCAAGCAGTCGATTTGTTAAAACTATACTTAATACTACAAATTTTGTCAGAAATATTCGGAAAATATTTCTTAGATCTTAGCCAAGATGAAAGCTCAATTGATGTATATGCAACTGTAACTTTTTTCTTACCTCGAAAGTAGGAAAGTACTGATTTTTCACCTTTATCCTAAACACGTTGAGATATGTAAGAGCAATACCTAAATTGCTCCTTTTTTTTTTTTTTTTTTTTTTCGCTCCTGGCTACTCCGTTCTACAGAAAATGCAATGCAGGAACATACTTTCTGATTGGTTTTCTTAAGTCCCCGATATCTTTAAATTAGAATCTGTCTCCTTGAACTTTAATCTGATAATCAGATGGGTTTTTTTTTTTTTTTTTTGGATATCATTACACCCGTGTTCTTTGCTTTAGTTCCCTTGGATTGTGTTTATTTGCAAACTAAATGAATTGTGCTAAGACAGCACCTCCCTTTTAAAGGCTGTCGTTCTCAAGGTTGAACCTAGTGTCCTTTAGGAATTAAGAAGATGCCACCTTTTCATTTAATTCCTTTATTGGACTTTGATGTGCCTTTATAATTTCTGAGATAAATTTTATTATAAATTCTACCACAGTTTCAAAAGGTCTGGAAACATCCAGCTTACACCTTTTCAGCACTGCTAGAGTTTCCTGACTCTTGGCCACGGTGGTAAGACGTCCCAAGGAGGGCCTTTTATATCCTTAGCGGCTTCTGTTAGTTCACTCAGCTGTTGGTAACTTAACGAGTGACCATAACACATGCATGTCAATGGATTCTTTGAAGTTTCAGTACAGCATTTTAACTCACTGTTAAGAACCTTCTTATCTTAAAAAGGTCACTCTTTGAGCATCTACTTAAGGCCTCCAAAACTGTGGCGTAAAGCAATGCTTTCCTTTCCTAGGCAGTTTTGTTCACACAACCACCTTGTTTATAAGTGGAGAATCAATTCTGATTGGCTGCTGGCCTGAATACCTTTGGAAAACAGGTTCCCGTTTTCAGGCCCACTTTGGAAAAGGCGTGGCACACGTGTAAAAACATTACCCAAATGGTTAACTTCAGGACAGGACCAGCAGGAACTCGACTCTGTTCTCTTTTCCTTCATTACGGCCTATTACATGAGTTTAATAGTAACCTTGATTTCCTGGGCATCAGCAGAGGTCATGGGCGGGAGAGAGAGAGAGAAGGAGACTGGCAAGGGAATTGAGGAGGATCAGATGGCAGAGAAAGGGAGCGCCTTCCAGTGGGTTCAGTTCAGTGTCCATCCACACACCTCCAAGGCAGACAGCCCCATCTGGAAGGGAGTTTAACCCACGGGAAGATGAGCCAAGTCTTCCAGCATCTTTCCGAGCTGGCTTCCTCCCTCCTTCCCTTACAAGTGTTCTTGGCTTACTTAGCTTGTGCTACAACCCGAGAACACCGCTCCGTTGCTGATTGACTGGGGCTTCTCCGCCCTGGTGGATCCTTACTGCAATGTGGAAGTTACCCAGAGATTCTCCAGGGGGAGATTGGGAGCCAGCATTTTAAAGCCAATATTCGTTACGTGGACATCACATCGAGTCGATAACCTCCCCTGTGTTCCTCCAGCTTGGAAAGGCTGTGATTACCGTCTCTGTTCTGTGACCATTTCAGATCGGTGGGATTTTGACATAGAGGCTAACCTCGAGTTCAGGGCTCAGATCTCTAGGTTAATTCGCATCCTTACAGTTGGTTACCTCTACATTGTTTCTTGACATGGAGACTATCTCTCATACCCCAAAGTGCTTCTTGCTCGTGTTAATTCAGATTGTTCTCCTCGGAGTACTTTTTCTTCCCTGCCTTCCCAATTCAAGACATCTCCCACACCTCTCTTTTTTACATGACCGCCCAGGAACTATTTAAAGCCTTGATGCCATGAAATCTTCCTGCTATGACATGCTTTCCATGTGGCTCATCATCCTATTCCCCCACCCAGCCCCATTCAAAAGTTTCTAATTGGTCAGCATGACACCCAGAAACAGAACTCATCTCGTCTTTCCAGATGCCTGGTTCCAGCCATGCCTTGGATATGAATCATTTACAATTTCTATTCTCACAATCAAAGATCAGCTTTTTGACTTCGTTTTTGACCCGCAGTGAGGTCATGATCATTGATAACCAGTATGTGTTTGGGTTGGGCTGGGCTTCGTTTGTTTCGCAAGTAACTCTTATCAGCTCAGGTTTCCCCAACTTGATTGGAGGATCGTAAAAATCTATAATGTTAAAGGCCAGGGATAACCTGTTTTCATACCTGGAGAAAGTGAGGCCCAGATACACTTAGTGGACTGACCAAGCCTTCCAAGCTGGTTGATAGACAGTAGGCCCTTGACTTCACTCCCCTCACTTTGTTGTCTTTAATGGAGGACCTTCTTAATCCTATTTAAGCTGCATCACGTTAATTTTTTTCCTATCCATATCATTTTTCAATCGCTGGTTTTCCTCGGGTTTCAGATGTCACAGTATGAAGGTTAAAAACCAGCTTCAATCTAAAACACCTTCTGAATTGTGGTCCTGAAGTGTAGCTTGAGCCGAAGTTGACTGTGACCTGCTTTGCAGTGTTTAGCCTTATGAATAAAGGTTTTGTTTTTCTTTTTGTTTCCCTCCATCAATGTGGTGCACTCTGGGCCCCAACTTAAACCTCTCCTGCTGGGTTTGGGTTTCACGTCTGGGAGACTCCAGATGTTCTCACGCAGGGACCAGCATAGCCACCTAAAGCAGCGCCAAGCTCAGGTGGATGGGAAATTCTGCCAAGGACAAGAGCTTAAGATGGAAGAGTTCCCCGAAAACTCGGGAATAAAGCAAAAGGAATATAGAAAGCATCTTTCCCCCCACACCATTAGAAAATGTTGCATCCTTTCTGTCCCACAGCAATAACGATGACGAGGACCTGACCCCAGAGCAGAAGGCAGAGCGGGAGAAGGAGCGGAGGATGGCCAACAACGCCCGGGAGCGCCTGCGGGTCCGAGACATCAACGAGGCATTCAAGGAGCTGGGCCGCATGGTGCAGCTCCACCTCAAGAGTGACAAGCCCCAGACCAAGCTCCTGATCCTCCACCAGGCTGTGGCTGTCATCCTCAGCCTGGAGCAGCAAGTCCGAGGTCAGTGCAAGCCAGTTGGCCTCCTTGCAGAGGTCACCCGGGGAAGCCCGGGGCTGGAGGGAACGGTGCTTTTGTGCTGGAAGGTAGAAATTCAGAGAGCAGACTCTTCAGCATCCTTCAGCATCATTGTTTCTTTATATATTTTTTTAAATTAACCTTAAATTTTAGGGTATTTTTTCACTTATAGAAAAGTTGCAAAGATAGTGCAGAGTTCTAGTTCCCTTATGTCCACACCTTACATGACTGTGGTACATTTATCACACTAAGAAAACAGCCTCGGTTTGTTACTATTAACTGAACTGCAGACTTTATTCAGATTTCACTAGTTTTGTTCTTAGGGTCCTTTTGCGTTTTGTTTTGTTTTGTTTTTAAAGTACAGTTGATTTATGGTATTGTGTCAGTTTTGGGTTTGTTACTATTAAGTGAACTACAGACTTTATTCAGATTTCACTAGTTTTGTTCCTAAGGTCCCTCTGCCTTTTTTTTTAATTAAAGTACAGTTGACTTACAGTATTGTGTCAATTTTTGTTGTACAGCAAAATGACCCAGTCATACATATAGATACATTCCATTTCTAATATTATCTTCCTTCACGATCTGTCCCAAGAGACTGGGTAGAGTCCCCTGAGCTGTACAGCAGGACCTCATTGCTTATCCGTTCTAAATGTAATAGTTTGCATCTACTAACCCCAGACTCCCCGTCCATCTCCCTTCCTCCCCCCTTCTCCCTTGGCAGCCACGGGTCTGTTCTCTATGTCTGTGAGTCTGTTTCTGTTTTGTAGATGGATTCATTTATGCCATTCCATAAAGAGTCCACATATTAGTGATATCATATGGTATTTGTCTTTCTCTTTCTTACTTCACTTAGTATGAGAATCTCTAGTTGCATCCATGTTGCTCTAAATGACATTATTTCATTCTTTTTATGGCTGAGTAGTATTCCACTATATATGCATATAATGCGTACATATGTACATCACATCTTCTTAATCCATTCATTTGTCAATGGACATTTAGGTTGTTTCCATGTCTTGGCTATTGTGAACAGTGCTGCAATGAACATAGGGGTGCATATATGTTTCTGAAGTATAATTTCATCAGGATATACAGCATCGTTGTTTCAGTTGCATCTAAATCTATAAGGCAGCTCCCCTTTCTCCTATAATTAAGTCAGAGGGCTTTTCGTATCAGTAAGACTGCCTTAGGGCATGTCCATAGGTCCTCTGAGTAATCAGAGCTAAGGGTGTTTGTTTTACCCACATTCTTAGGCTGTAAAGTGGCTGCACTATTGCACCTGGCATCTCGACTTCTGCTTGCCACTGAGCAATCGAGTCATAGTAGTGAGCATTTTCCTAACTGGTGCTTTTGTGCTGGAAGGTAGAACTTCAGAAAAGGGATCGGTTTCATGACAGCCCTGAGCAATGACCTAAATGCTGCGTGTTTTCCTCTTCCACAGAAAGGAATCTGAATCCGAAAGCTGCGTGTCTGAAAAGAAGGGAAGAGGAAAAGGTGTCCTCGGAGCCGCCCCCGCTCTCCCTGGCGGGCCCGCACCCAGGCATGGGAGACGCGTCCAATCACATGGGACAGATGTAAAAGGGCAAGTTTGTCTTCAGCCGTTTCTGAAAGCTTTTCCTGTGTTGCTCTCACCAAGGCATCAGCCATGAAAGCCGTATTTGACCCAGATTAACAGATTATTTCCCCCCCTTGGAAAAAAAAAAAAAAGAAAGTTGAAAGAATAAAAGCTTTCCATCTTCTTTTATAAACGTATTAATTAATCTTTCTCTCTTCTTTCTCAGGTCCAAGTTGCCACATTGCTTCATTAATACAAGAGACCACTTCCTTAACAGCTGTATTATCTTAAACCCACATAAACACTTCTCCTTAACTCCCTTTTTTGTAATATAAGACAAGTCTGAGTAGTTATGAATCGCAGACGCAAGAGGTTTCAGCATTCCCAATTATCAAAAAACCGAAAAACAAACAAAAAAAATGAAAGAAAGAAAGAAAAAAAGCGCAACTTGGGGGGGTGACTCTCTTTAACATATCATTTAGAATGTTTAAAGCAGTATGTGCAGGCTGAGACGCAGCCCAGAGACTGAATGGCAATCTTTCCACACTGTGGAACAATGCATTTGTGCCTAAACTTCTTTTGGAGAAAAAAAAAAATATATAATTAATTTGTAAGTCTGAAAAAAAAATATTTAATTTAAAAAAATTGTAAACTTGCAATAATGAAAAAGTGTACTTCTGAAGAAAACTACATGACCGTTTTTGTTGGTATTCAAGTCAGCTAGTGTTTATAATTACCAGATATTGAATAAGGAAGGGAAGCTCGGCTGCCCTCGTAACAAAACCAGCAAATGTCCTGATGACAGCGAAGTGATGACATTAGCCATTCCTTAGGGTAGGAGGGACAGATGGATCTTATAGACCTATGACAAATATATATATAAATATATATATAAATATATATTAAAAATTTAGTGACTATGGTAAGCTTTTGTTCATTTGTTTCAGACTTTTTTCTCCTGTAAAAAAATAGTACTGATTAACTTTTTTAAAAGAAAGATTTTACTGTAAATAAGGATTTTTTTTTGTTCTTTTGGTTTTTTGTTTTTGGTTTTTTCTTTTTTTTTTTGGTCTTATTTCTGTCCCTTTCCCCAGTTTGTTCTTGTAACCTGTAGTGCCAACTCTGCTTCCGGAGGGGTAGTGCAGGATGAAATGCTGACCCTGATGTTGCTTTTCATTCATAAATAAGTAGAAAGTTGTTTCTTCAGTCTTTTGGGAACACAGGACTTAAAGTCACATCATGTGTAGATATTAACAAGCAGCATTACCAAGACATGGCAAAAAGAGTTTGTCTGAATTGTAATGTTGCGTTTGTGACCCTCTTCTGGGATTTTCAGAGGTACAAGGTTAGAATGCTACAATGTTACCACTGTGCCTTCCAATGTTTATATCATCGGAAACATAACATAATCAAAGTGGCTGTGATTTAACAAAATGATTAAAAGTGTTACCCTACATGTGTAGCCAAAATAGTGTGCAGTGAGGTGTTTCTGAATACATGGTCAGATTTTTTGGAAAAAAAACAAAAACAAAAAAAAAAACAAGTAAAGTTCAACAACCATCCAATGAGAAAATTGCAAGTAGTGTGACAGAGCTGATTGATTTTGTTGCTTTCTTGATTTTTTTTTCAAAATGGGTTTATTAAGATGTAGATGACTTAACTGCCTCCTCCGTCTGAAAAAAAAAAAATGCCAATATTCAATCATCATGCAGCATTATAACAAGCCTTATAAGTCCTAAAGCATTAAGTTGCACTTTCTTGAGGAGGGGTAGTGCAGTATTTCTCTGGCCAGTATGAATGAAGTTTATACTTAACATATTTGATAGAAACATAGATCAAGCTATGGCACAGCAACTCATCAGATAGCTAGCTTTGACGTCTGGGCACAATTGAACCAACTTCCATCGTGAATCTTTATAATGATTGACTTTGGTGTATAGTGCAGTAAAGAAATAGTGCTCCTAGTTAAGTATTTGTCAGCATCCTTTTGTCTCTAACTCGTTTCTATTTTTACAGCCACACAATCTTGGCATGTATTAAGAGAAAAAAAAATCCCTTGTTCAAGTAGTTTTTCCACCTATCAGCACTGAGTAAATGCCATAAACCCATCGAAATGGTCTAAATGTTCCATCTGTTCTCCTGTTTTGCCAGTTATATAGTAATGAAATACATTTGTAAATTTTATGCAACAAATGGCAAACGTATCATTATTTTGAAATTGTGTATGTAAAAGTTATATTTTTACATGTAGACTCTTGTTATTAAGTGTTTTAATACATTGTATCGGTTTTTGTTTCTTTTTTTTTTGAACTGTGTGGTTGAAAAACCGTCGCATTGAAATGAAATAGTGAGCTACAAGAATCTGAATTTTATGTTCATTTCTGAAAATGTAAGAACAAATAAGATAGTTACCACGTGGTCATCTTTTACAAACCCATAAACGTTTTGATTAGCTGTGTGTGTGCGTGTGTTGAAAACTGTAAATATGTTCAGTAGTGATAAAACTAAAATACTTTGATTTGTTGATAAGTTCCTAAAATGTGGAGGTGGATTAAAACCTTAGAATAGCAGAAATCAGACTTCATGAAAAAGTTACGTTGAGGCTTTCCTACGAAGACGGATGAACAAAGGGGCTCCAAGAAGGGCATGGAAGACCATATTGTACCCTCTCCCCTCCTCCTGAATAATGGAAACCATGTGTACTTGTACCCTCAGTATGTTGACGATTTCCTTTTAGTGGTACATTCTGCACTCACTTTGTATAGTCTACCAAGGCGGGTATCCCTAGGAACAATATTATATAGGAAGCAGGTATACTCTGATCACATTCAGGATAAGTGTATAGAAGAAAATATGGTGTTTACTCTTTAGGGAACTGGAAACACTCCCTGCATTGATGTACATTTTAAGATTGGCACTTTTGATACATGTTATCATCAAGGTGCTTTCCTAGAGCTGATTTAAAGTTTTTCAAATCTGTAAGCAAAGCAAAAAAAAAAAAAAAAATGAAATTGTAGTTCTTGGATTATTTTTTCAATTGGTGCTTTCTATTTTGTTCTCACTCAAACAGAGTAAAAAAAGCTGCAATTTATTGCTCACCAGCTTTGATGTATTCATTAATCAGTAATGGAATACCTCTTGTGGAATTCCCTTTGAAAATAAGCGAAAAACTTTATAACAGCCCACCAAAAGCTGCTCACTACTTTTTTTTGCTTGGTGGAGAAACATCTGCACCTATCTGTATTCGTTGGGTTGTATCCCCATTAAAAAGGAAAAAAGCTGAAAGGGAATGTGGCCTTTTTAGTGTGTTTTTTTCTTGTTGTTTTGTAATTCTCAAACCCAGGTAAGATATTGGTATCCTGTGCTGGATTTTCGAATGAAATTTAGCAGAAGACAGTTACAATTAAAGTACTATACAAAACTGTCCTAAGGGTCCATACTGCACTATATATATGATGATACTGAGGCTGGGGATCTGTTTAAGAGTCATGGGCTTTAATAAAAGCAACTTGGAACAGTTGATCCACCTCCACATTCAAGTAATTTATGAATATGCAGAATAGGGATCTGTTCATCCAGGAATTTCTACCATTTGTCTTCTGTGTAGCTGCAAGGAACACTAATGTTTATACAACTGTCAGTCCATCCAGTAACGCAACTGGTTCTGATTCAGTCTTCCAATTCCTTTTTGGTTTTCGCTTTTTCCTATTTCTTGATTTTTTTTTTTTTTTTTGGTGATCTTTATTTTGATGAGGGATTGGGGGGTGGGGTGGGGAGGGTGTTGAACCAAGACTGGGGGTTTAAGAGGATTTTCGTCTTGGATCCAACAGGCAGAATATGATCTGTGTCCAAAAGTGAACTTGAGTCAGGAATGAAACAATTTCAGCATAAACAAGCACAAAAATTTAGTCTGCTGGCTGACTGGAAACAAAAAAAAAAAAGTCAAGATGGAATATGAGGAATTCCAACACAATGGGGCACCAAGGCCTTTAGGCCTCTCTTTTTATTTTGCTTTGGTTCTGTTTGTTTTTCTTTAGAGACACGCTCTCTCTCATGGGACTTGAAGTGGACTCATCTTTGTGCAGTGCTGGTTTTGCCATACTCATTTCAAGTATTATAGACATATGTAATGGTGAAAATATATGAACTGTGGCCTTTTTCATTCTTGTTACTTGTGATGCAATTAAGTGAAGATAAGAAAAAAAAAAGCAGAGATTTACCATGTATCAGTGCCTGGCTTTTTGTTATAAAGCTTTGTTTGTCTAGTGCTCTTTTTGCTATAAAATAGACTGTAGTACACCCTAGTAGGAAAAAAAACTAAATTTAAAAAATAAAAAATATATTTGGCTTATTTTTCGCAGGAGCAATCCTTTTATACCATGAATATTACAAAAAAATTGTCAGATTCTGAATATTTCTTCTTTGTAGATTTTTGGAATCATTATGAGTAAAAGTTTGTTACTTTATTTTACTATTTAAAAGATGTTATTTTACCATGTGTTACTGAGATGAAACTGTATGGTAGCTTTTTTGTTTTTCGTTTTTGTTTTGTTTTTGTTTTTTTAGTTGTAGGTCGCAGCGGGGAAATTTTTTGCGACTGTACACGTAGCTGCAGCATTAAAAACTAAAAAAAAATTGTTAAAAAAAGAAAAAAAGGGAAAACATTTTAAAAAAAAGATAAACAGTTACACCTTGTTTTCAATGTGTGGCTGAGTGCCTCGATTTTTTCATGTTTTTGGTGTATTTCTGATTTGTAGAAGTGTCCAAACAGGTTGTGTGCTGGAGTTCCTTCAAGACAAAAACAAACCCAGCTTGGTCTAGGCCATTACCTGTTTCCCATCTGTAGTTATTCGATGAAGTCATGTACATGACCGTTCTGTAGCAATAAATGTGCCATTTTTATAAACTGTTTCTGACACTTGTTTCATTTCATTTTGCATTGTCCATATAGCTCTGATTCTCTTCTGTAAGTAAATCCACATCTAGATTTCATTTTCCAAGTGTTGGAGGTATTGACAGCTTAACAGACAAAACATACCAAAAAAAAAAAAAAGTCACAAAAACAAATTGAAAAACAAAGCACATGATTGACCAAGGAAGAGATGCCCTTAATGAAAATGGAACGAGATGCATGCCAAACAAAAAACTGTCTAGAGGATTAACTAATTGGAGGAATGTAATTAATGTCCATGTAACACTGAAGCTACGCATTTGAAGAGCTTTGAACTGCGCCCTTGTTGCCAGCGCTTTGTGTTGTGCAGCCGCTTGCTAAGTCAAGTCAGCCTCACACTTACGGATCAGTTGGTCGAAAAATCTCCTCATCTAGTTCTTTCCAGTCAAAAAATCTAAAAGGATCTCTTTTGTATCATTTCGTTAAGAGCTGGCTATTGTAAACCCCAATTCATGTTACAGTGTATTGATACTTTCTCCAACTCTACCCACCCTATTACTTCTGGTTGATTCTGTTGACTATTAATCCAGATGTAAACAACCAGATGGGTTTTTTTTTTTTTTTTTTCTCTCTCTCTCTCCTAACTTGTACGAACTGATGCGTGTCACCTGTGATGGGAGGGGAAAAATGTACAGATTAAAATTATTCAGTGTTATGTACTGTAAGCTAATATTTTTGTAGAATGGACATTGATCTCCTTTGCAAAACTTGGAGGCTATTTCAACATTGCATTGTAAAAATGTAAAGTAATGTATGCAATGGAAAGAAAGCCCGTGATAGATGAACACTTCCTCACAGAGTGTTCTGATCCTGTCCGTGGTATTTGGGGATGTCTTCATATTGCTCTATGTATTCTTTCTAATGGGGTTTAGTGACTAGTTTACTTGAAGGAAAATGTGATAACGCCATTTGGTTCATGTGTGAAATGCCCTCCATAGCAAATGTTGGGATTTTTCTTTTCTTTTTGGTTGGATTGTTTGCAGGTATTTAAATTTGATGAGATTTCCAAAGATTTTGGTTGATAAGCCCTTTTTCCTTCTAAATGATTTAAGATGTTATGTTCTTACTGTGTGTTTTAAATATATATAAAAGAGCCACAAGCCTTTAGTCTTTTAGTATTATATTTGATCATCTAACTACTACTAAGAAGGGGGAAAATGAGCTTGGCACCACTTCAGTATCTCTGATTAAGTCTATTAACATTATGTTTTATTTAAAAGGACCACCTTGAACATGAAACTTGGATTTTGGTTCATTTTTCAAAGGGTAGTTAAATTGCTGGAGAAACTTAAATATTGCCCCAAGGTTAAGATCCCGATAATGTTAGAAATTAAAAGGAATGGTCAGTCAAAAGAGTTGAAACGGGCATCATTTTCACTAGATCCATTCCTATAAGACCCAGGGAATTTTAATTCTAGGCTTCAGTGATAAACCACCTTTCTCTTAAGTAACAGGCAAAGACATTTCATTTGTAAGTCACTTTAAAGGAAAGCATGCTAATAATACAAACTACTACTGTGTTTCTTATATTTGGATTACCCCCATTGTCATACATTTAAATTGCACTTGGGGGAGTTCCCATTATGGCTCAGCAGGCTAAGAACCCAACTAGTATCCATGAGAATGTGGGCTTAGTCCCTGGCCTCCTTCGGTGGGTTAAGTACATTGCGTTGCCCTGAGTTGCAGCATACGTCATGGATGTGGCTCGGATATGGCATTGCTATGGCTGTGGTGTCATCCCCAGCTCTATCTCCGATTCAGCACCTACCTGGGAGCTTCCAGATGCCCCAAGTGCAGCCCGAAAAGGAAAAAAAGAAAGAAAATGAATTGGATGAACTGGGAGTCTGGGCTTACTAGATGCAAACTATTGCATTTGGAGTGGATAAGCAATGAGATCCTGCTGTATAGCACAGGGAATTATATCTAGTCACGTGATAGAACATGATAAAGGATAACGTGAGAAAAAGAATATATGTATGTATAACTGGATCGCTTTGCTATACAGCAGAAATTGACAGAGCATTGTAAATCAATTTTTTAAAGTTTTTTTTAAAAAAAAAAATAAATTGCATTTAGGATCCTTAATGCTATGCCAGCCAGAATATCTCGTGCTTTTATTTGAAACTAGTTTCAAAGCTACTCGCTTGCTCACTGGTCAGGCCTGGTGTTATAAAGAAGCATAGCCAGTTTTGAAAAGGAGTAGAGGGCAAGAAGAGACAAAGTCACCTTGGAATTCCTGAGGGATACTTTGAATGGAAGTTTGTTGAGCAAATGTGGCCTGAAGCAAAAATCCCTGGTGCCCCTGCTGGGAGAAAACACTAGTTACAAGCATGAGCGCCTTGAGGTGCAGCCCTGGAAAAATATTGGGTGCCGTGAGGTCAGAACAGTCAAATCATCCAGCCAGTCGTTATCCAGGTATTCGAATACCAGCCCTTAAGATGACTGAATCTGTATCTAAATATAGTCAGTGTCATTGTGTAGGGGTTTTGCTATGGAAGATGTGTATCAAAAGACTGACTTCTTGACATATTTGAGTTGTGGTCCCTTTGAAGGTAAATGAATACACTCCATAGAAAGAAGTACACACATGTAGGGGCTTCCTGTTGACCTAGAGGTTAAGGATCCTGCACTGTCACTGCTGTGGCTCGGGTTCCATCCTGGGCCCAGGAACTTCTATGTGCTATGGTCATGGCCAAAAAAAGGAAAAAAGTACAGATATATAAAAGTCAAGGTCACTTGCAGCTTTAAAGAGCTGATGAATCTCTAGAGTCTAGGCGTAGACACTTAAGACCCTTGTTCACAGATCCTAGGTTAAGCAAATCCGGTCTATGGTAACTAAAGCTGCAGTGCTTGAAAAACTAGGGCAATTCCATTCACGCTGATCGAGATGGCAGAGCTTAACCAGACCTGGACTGGTGTCTGGCGTTTCTAACTAAAAGAAAGACCCTTTGTGTAACACACAAAATAATACAGTCCTCCTTCACATCTGTTACACTATATTTAGAAGTCAAATGGCTCTGGCATTGACATGAACATTCTTGTAAGGGGAAGCAGAAACTTGCCAAGTGCAAAAGTGAAAATGCTCATGCAGAATCAGACCTGCTGGCTTGAGGTTTCTGATGGTAACCAGCCCAACGGGGAGGAACTCTGGTTCTTGAGCAAAAATGTCCAGATTTTGAAGAAAAAGACAACTTGATTTTTGTAAGGGATTCTTTTACTTTAGATAATCTTGATCTGTGAGTTGAGGGTAAGGCCATATTTTTAAAAGGTGAGGAAATGAAAGCCAGGCAACATAGTTCAGTTCTCAAAGCTCAGTATCCTGAGTGGAATGGTCATTACAGGAGTTTCTATTGTGGCTCAGAGGGACACTGACGTAGTGTCCATGATGATGTGGGTTCAAGCCCTGGCCTCGCTCAGCGGGTTAAGGATCCGGCTTTGCAGCAAACTGCAACGTAGGTCACTGATGCAGCTCGGATTTAACCCCTAGCCTGTGAACTTACACATGCCTCCAAATGCAGTTGTAAAAAGAAAAAAAAAAAGTGCTACACTAGCCACCTCCCTCAAATTACACGTCTGACTCCACAATGTAACATGATCCCCACCCCCCAACAGGTGCTTTTATCTTTGCTGGTGTCTTTTCATGGATTTTTTTTTTTACAAGAGAATTTCTAAACTTCCCTGCAGTTCTCATTTTCAACATCATTCCACAAATTGTTGGGCTATAACTAGATGTGAGAATGTTCATGCAGTAAGAGACCGCTAGCCAAACTAAAATGTTCAGGGTGACCCACTTTTTCTAAAATAAACCATCTATTCTGGAGTAAATTTAGATCTACAGAACAGTTGCAGAGATAATACACAGCATTCCCACATACCCTTCACCAAGATGCACCTGAGGGTGAAATGTTGTATTGTCATAGTACATTTGACAAAACTAAGAAATTAACATTGGTGCAGCCATCCCTCTGTATCCACAGGGAATTGGTACCAGGAGCCTCTGCAGATGCCAAAATTTGTGGGTGCTCAAGTTCCTTATATGAAATAGTGGAGTAGAGTTGGCCTTCCGTATGCATGGGTTCAACATCCTTGGATACAGAAGGCTGACTATAGCTGAATTCCACTAATATCCTTTTTCGGTTCCTGGAATCTGCCCCAGGATCCTATTTTTTGCCATAGTCTAGCTCACTTGGAGTTTGAGTGCTGGCACAGGCAGCCTAATTGGAGCATCCTCTGGTCCAGGGGTCTTATCAAAGTATTAAAGTGAATCGCTGCCCAACTGAACTATGGTTAAAAAAAAAAGAATCGACTGATGTCTCTTATGAGTCTTCCCATTTATTGTCTTCTCTCAAAAATCCCTCCCTCTTAGATGACAGGCATTGAACAGGAGGAGAAGACAGGAAGGAACAAAAAGGGAATGAGGACAGACCTATAGCATCTCCAAAGGGAATAGTTTAAGGAGTGAATCATACCGAGTTCATTCATCACTGAGTTAATACTGAGTGCCAATTAGGTGAAAAGCACTAAGAGAGTTCGAAGGTAATCATTCCTACTTTTAAGAAGTCCAACCGGGGGAGTTCCCCTTGTGGCTCGGCAGGTTAAGGACCCTATATAGTCTCCCTGAGGAGGCAGGTTCTATCCCTGGCCTCGCTTAGTGGATTAAGGATCTGGCATTGCCACAAACTTCAGAGAAGGTGGCAGATTGGGCTGGAATCCCATATTTCTGTGGCTGTTGCGTAGGCCTCAGCTGCAGCTCCAGTTTAATCCCTAGCCTGGGGGCTTCCATATGCTGCAGGTGCGGCCTTAAAAAGAAAAAAGTACAGTTGGAAAATAACAGATGCATTTGTCTAACCAAAAGCAGTTGCCACAAGGCAGGAACAAAGCAGGCTAGGAAGCGGTGCCGAGGGGCCCTGGGGTGGGCTCCAGACTACACAGGATATTCGTAAACATGACCTTGAGACTGGAGGTGCATTTTGACAGGCAGAGCAGATCTAAGGCAACAGCAAGTCTTTCTTCACAGTAAAGAAGTGGATGGTAGGAGCAGTTTGGGGAGCTTCAACCATGACAGTGCATTCTTCAAACTGCCATCACCTCCCCATCTCCCAAACCAAAGCAGGAAACCCATGACTGACATTTGTGGCCTACAGGACTCTTCCAGGCTCCCGTGTGCAGAGTTCTATGGCTGATGAGGAATGGAAGTAACCTCAGCCTTGCCTTCCATTTGATTATTCTAAGGATCCGAAGGAGAATCTAGACCAACCTGCAGGTTTTACAGAGAAGGCAAGTGAGGCCCTGAGCTCAGCTATAATCTCACCATTCACACAACTCTAGGGCCCTGGGCAGTGTGCAACTATCAGCATAGTGACACTCTTACCTTCCAGAAACCCACAAGTCACGGGCTAATGTAAGGAACTGAAACAGAACAAACGTAATTAATGAGGGAGGTACGGGCCTCAGGTGAAGACTTCCAGGTGTCATTTACGTCCGGAAGGATGCTGGAGAGGGGGGAGGCATCCATATAGGAAGTCTTCATGAAGGAGGGGAAAGCTGTAGAGGATGGAAAAGATGCGATTTGGTGTCTACACCATTCTGGCTGCCGAGAGGTGTGGGCCTCAGAGTCAGGAAGGCGCTAAGACTGGATACACAAAGTGTGGGAAACAGAGGCTATCTGATGAAAAGTTCCTGTGGGCTGAGGCAATGCTGTCGTTCCTGTTTTATATCCATTTCTACTAAAAGGCTTGTTCTAAAAGGCTTTCGAGGTGTTCCCGTTGTGGCTCAGCAGGCTAAGGATCCATTGTTGTCTCTGTGAGGATGCGGGTTCCATCTCTGGCCGGGATCAGTGTGTTAAGCATCTGGCATTGCATTCTTAAGCTGCAGCCTAAGTCGCAGATGCAGCTCAGATCTGGTCGGGCTGTGGCTGTGGTGTAGGCTGGCAGCTGCGGTTCTGATTCGACCCCTAGCCTGGGAACTTCCATATGCCATAGGTACAGCCGTGGAAAATAAAAAATGAAAAAATGAAAGGCTCTTGAGGTCACACTGACAGTCATTAATAGCAATAAGTTAGTGTAAGCTAACTGGTCCACCATCACCTCATAATATCACTTACAAGATATGCGCTATTGAACAAGCCACTTAACCTCATGTGAAATAGGACTAATAGTGCCTACATCTTGGGGTAAATACTGCAGCGTATGGGGAGTGCTTCACCCAAGTTGGCCCACAGAAAATGTCAATGGGAGTTCCTGTCATGGCATAATAGAAACAAATCCAACTGGGAACCATGAGGTTGTAGGGTCAATCCCTGGCCTCGCTCAGTGGGTTAAGGATCCGGTGTTGCCAAGCACCATGGTGTAGCTCGCAGATGCGGCTCGGATCTGGCATTGCTGTGGTGTAGACTGGCAGCTGTAGCTCTGATTAGACCCCTAGCCTGGGAACCTCTATATGCTGAGGGTGCGGCCCTGAAAAGCAAAAAAAAGGAAAAAAAAGAGAGAAAATGTCAGTGCACTACGCAGAGATTGGATGGCATGTAACTATTTGTACACCCACGCTCCCGTTAGAATCCACACTGGCCTCTGTTTGTAACTCCTTGCCCCCTCCCCCAGTTCTTCCCTCGTAGGCAGGAAGAATCACCTGGATCATGCTGTGCATCTTTCCAGAATCTCCTGTGACTTCCCATTTTCTCTTGCATTTAATGGAACTCCTACCTCAACAGTGTTAAGGAAATTCTGCAAACAAAAGTGTTGTCCTGTAAGGAATGTGTTCAAGCAATGGCTCATCCTAATGACAGTTCTGGTTCCCAAATTATGGCATTTCCACAAACATTATTTAACTTAGCCTCATGGCAAACCTAAGAAATCAGTGTTATCATCCACATCTTAGAAATAGAGCCAGCCCTAAGAAATCGGTGTTATCATCCACATCTTAGAAATAGAGCCAGAGAGGCTCCAAGGGCTGTAGTCTGTGTGAGTAATCAGGGCAATGTCATCAGAGGCAAATCCAGGTCTATTTGAGTCAAGGTTCACGTACGTCACCCTCCCCCAGGTGTCAGGAGGTGGGAGGGATTCATGGGCTGGATTACAGTATGTCTGATGTCCTTGCTAATTCAGGATATGGGTCCAGGCGTTCCTGTCGTGGCTAAGCAGTTAACGAATCTGACTAGCATCCATGAGGATGCAGGCTCGATCCCTGACCTCACTCAGTGGGTTAAGGAGCTGTGGCTGTGTCTTAGGCTACAGCTCCGATTCAACCCCTAGCCTGGGAACCTCCATATACTGTGTGTGCGGCCCTAAAAAGACAAAAAAAAAAAAAAAAAGATTTCTGCTGTACCCAGATTCTGTACGCTTTCTTCCAACCATACAAACCAGCACTCCAAGAGCTCGCCCATCCCTGAGCCTTGGCTCATCCAGGGGCCTTTCTTTTTATCTTCAAGTCCAACATGTCATTTCCATTGTCTGGATTCTGCTTAAGATCATTCCACTAACTTTGAAAAAAAATTCAATAACATCTGGGGATCATAGATCAAAACCACTGTGTTGGGTACTGGGAAGAAAGCAAACTTGTTACCACAAGAACATTAAAATCTCTTGCAGACATGAAGCATAAAAACAAGTATAAATGAAAAGAGAAATAACTGGAATTTCTGAGCAGTTATTTCAGTCTATAACACACATCCAAAATTCATATATCTCAACGAACTGTATCATAAAAAGATAACTCATTTCTTTCCTCTAAAACCAGTTTTTACTTTATTTAATTTACTCCACCTAATTATATTAGCTGAGTGCTATTATTCCCATATCACAGATGAAAATATTGAGGCTTAAAGGAACTGTTAGGTAAATGGCCGAGGCGGTATTATTGGAAGCCAGGCCATCAGACTTCTGATCCTAAAATCTGCCAAAATTTGCTATGGGATGGAGATGCTAGAATTAAGAATCAACTTCTTTTCACAATAATCCAGTGAGATTTCCCCAGAAACACAGTCCTAGAGATGCTAGATCAAGTAACTAAGACTGTGCTTCCAGTAAGGGACCAAGATGGGTTTTATTTTACTTTAATTTATTTACTCTTTATATCTTTCTTTCTATATAGATCAATCTATAGATCAATAAATATGCACACATGTATAAATTAAGTAAATACGGCAGAATATTAACAATGGTTGAATCTAGGTGATAGGTACCCAGAAATTCATTGTGCTAGTCTTTTTAAAAAAATTTAAATTATAGTTGATTTACATTGTTCTATCAGTTTCTGCTGCACAGCAAAGTGACCCAGCCATACATCCATATACATTCTCTTTTTCACATTATCCTCCATCATGTTCCATCACAAGTGTTCAGATATAGTTCCCTGGGCTATAGAGCAGGATCTCATTGCTTATCTAACTCTAAATGCAAGTTTGCATCTACTAACCCCAAATTCCAGTCCTTCCCCCTCCTTCCCCCACCCCCTTGGAAACCACAAGTCTCTTCTCCATGAAGTCCATGAGTTTGTTTCTTTTCTGCAGATAGGTTCATTTGTGCCAAATATTAGATTCCAGATATAAGTGAGATCATATCCTATTTGTCTTTCTCTTTGACTTACTTCACTTAGTGTGAGAGTCTCTAGTTTCATCCATGTTGCCACAAATGACATTATTTTGTTCTCCTTTATGGCTGAGACATATTCCTTTGTGTATATGTACCATATCTTCTTAATCCATTCATCTGTCAAGGGACATTTAGGTTGTTTCCATGGCTTGGCTATTGTGACTAGTGCTGCAATGAACATAGGGGCACATGCATCTTTTTCAATGAAAGTTTTTCTGGATATATGCCCAGGAGTGGGACTGCTGGATCACATGGTAGTTCTATATTTAGTTTTCTGAGGTACCTCCATACTGTTTTCCATAGTGGCTGTACCAATTTACATTCCTACCAACAGTGCAGGAGGTTTCCCTTTTCTCCACAACCCTCTCCAGCATTTGTTATTTGTTGATACATGAATGACGGCCATTCTGACCATTTTGAGGTGGTACCTCAATGTAGTTTTGATTTGCATTTCTCTGATGATTAGTGATGCTGAGCTTTTTTTCCATGTGCCTGTTGGTGATCTGTATGTCTTTGGATAAATGTCTGTTTAGGACTGGTTTTAAAGGCAGGAACATCTGACACCAGTTTCTGCATTCAGTGCGCTGGACCACATTGTCTTTCAAAAGGAAAGAATGAAGCAAAAGCAAGTGCAGGAGAGCAGCTATCACAGGCCCCAGCCTACGGAGGATCTCATCTTTGTGAAAAGAGCATGAAAAGCTAATCCTTGGAATCACCCAGGGCAAGAAAGCATTTAATAAAGAAGCCTTTGTTTATCCCTTCTGCCAGCACTTAGATCAGTATTGAAGTTCCCCTTTCTGAATTGCCTGAGGGCAGACAGCTAAGGGGCCAGTCTGGAGGAAAAGCAAGTCTTCTCACTACTTATCCAGGAGAAATATTTGATTGGGTGCCCCCATCACCATCCTATTTTAATAGGTTATTGCAGCCGGTAACTTGACAGATCCAGTGTTTACCTTTCTCAAATCTCTGATGAGCCCCTGCTGAGTACACGCTGGGTGTACAAGGATGATCAAGGTAGAACCCTCCCGGAGTTCCCTTCGTGGCTCAGTGGTTGACAAATCCGACTAAGAACCGTGAGGTTGCGGGTTCGATCCCTGGCCCTGCTCAGTGGGTTAAGGATCCGGCGTTGCCGTGAGCTGTGGTGTAGGTCGCAGACGCGGCTCGGATCCCGCGTTGCTGTGGTTGTGGCGAAAGCCGGCAGCTGCAGCTCCGATTGGACCCCTAGCCTGGGAACCCCCATATGCCGCGGGTGTGGCCCTAGAAAAGGCAAAAAGACAAAAAAAAAAAAAAAGTAGAACCCTCCCCTAAAAGGGGGTAGTCTTGGGAGCGGAGATGCTGTGTGTGAGCAGAGAGACACAGTGCCGGGGAAAGCAGACCGGCCCAGGTGACAGTCTTGGGTGGAGGGGACCAGCGTGGGAAGAAGTGAAACGTGTGCTAGAGGAGATGTGCCGGGATGCTCTGAGAGTCCTGGAGAGTCCCGAAGAGAGATGGAGGGGCCCAGGAAGCAGCAGAAGGTTGCCAGAGACAACGTCACAATGAAAATAGCAAGTGAAATTAATCCTGGTGAGTCAGAGCACCAGTTCAGGGGGTCAGCGCAGGAGCATGGGCTCCGATGCGTCATTGGATGTGGCTATTGATTAACATTTGGGGCTTTAAGGCTCCAGAGAGTAATACTCCCCACAGGCCTTGTTTACTACAGGAAGTGTACCTGGGCTCACACGGACCTTAATCTCTAACCCTCTCCTCGACTGAGAGCAGAGAAATGAGAGGAAGGGTGACTCAGTCTAAGGTGAGAGAAAGGCAAAGGCATCATAAAACTTAGGAGACATTTCCACCTCTAAAACCCCTATTGGACAAGGACTGATATAGGGAACTGGACAAAAGGCCAATGGGCAAGAACCACATCTTTCTGGACCCCACATAGGTTACCCGCCCCCTATATTTAAGGGATAAAACCCTTATAGGACATAGAAAGCAGAGTGGGGGGTGTGTGGGGGTGTCTTCCCAGCAGCCCTGGGAGCTATTTCCTTTCCTGTAATAAAGACTTTGCTTGCTGCCTACGTGTTATCGGAGTTCATTCTTTGACGGCGTGAACAAGAACCTGGATTCCAGTAACATCTTTCCAGCATCACTGGGGCCCAAAAAAGAAATTTCCATACAGGAAAAGTATGGAAGAAAATCGAAGGTACAGTGTGATACTGCAAATCCCATTCAAATCCCATTCTTGGAATACCAAGCAATTCCAAACAACCTAACAGTAGAAACAGGGTGTAAGTGGTGGGACCAGCAGCAGGAGGTGGACAGGGTTCTTGATAACAATAATCTGGACTGTTCTGAGGACAAGGAGATTCCACTGAGGAATGTAGGTCGAGAAATGACTGGGTCAGGTTTGCTTTTCAGGAGCGCCATAGCCCACAGTTGTGGTGCTTCGTGAGGAAGGCACTGAATGGCAGAATATCCACACCGTTGAAGTTGGAGACAAGATCTGGCGTGGGTTCAGCCCACGTGCATCTCCAGCTCATGAGGCAGGTTCTAGCTCTTTTTGCTCTTCCCCTGGAAGATATGCAATACGTAGACAAAGAGCGTCAGATTCAAGAACAGTGGGCTTACAAAGAATGGCTCAATCAGCTCTCCCGAGTGTTCCAGAACAAGAGAATACTAATAACGAGTTCTGTGAATTGGATCTCCACTATGGGATTTGTCCTCTGATCTGAGGAGATTCAAGTCATTAACAACCCTGCTTCTAGAAAAAGGGATACTGGTACTCCACAGCATGCAATAGCAAAGCTGTTACTCAAATCATCTCTTGCCTATATCTGCAGCCAAGTGCCAATAGAAGGCAAGACTCTAAAAGACTAGGTAGTTGCTGGCATGGGAAATTTTAGTCAAAATCAGGAATATAATTGGTTTGGTTGTTTGTTTCCAGTTGCACTACAGAACTTCACAGAAAGAAAATGATGAACTAAAGTCTTTAAATTCCCAGCTCAATATGTACCTAAGGAATCTGAAAGCTGTTTCTGCTGCTCTGAAAGAAATTGTTCTCCTGTAGGCAAAAGGTTTCATTTGAAAAGCAAACAAAAGTCGAATCTTGCAGGTGACTGAATTGCAAAGCAAACTGAGAGTCCAACTTCTGGTCAAGGGTCTTTTTGTTAAAGTCAGAGCATTGATTGGGAGGGAATGGGATCCTGAAAACTGGGATGGGGACATACTGGAATGGGGATATTCTGCTGAAGCTAAGGATTTTGAACTCGTAAATTCTGCCAAGACCTCCATGGCAGTAGAAGCAGTGCTTCCACCCCTGCCTGAGAAGTTCAGGCGTAACTTATTTGAAGAATTTATAATGGCCTCCCTTAAGGAAGTTGTCTTGAAGGCACTGCTCACCCTCAGAACCTAATTGGACCACCTCTTTTTCTTCTAGGCCTAGAACCAGGCTCAAATTCCAGGTGTCCCCAAAGGTACACACTGTGGCCCATGAGGAAGTATAATGCGCACCAGAAGAATCTCATGATTTTGCCAAACTCTAGCGGTGGAAACCTACAGAATATGTGTGGGAAGGGATCTTAAGGGTGTGGGAGCAAAAAGGAAGGAATGTAGAGTCCGACCAAAAGTACTGCTAAAGGTTCACTAAGCAGAGACTCTAAATCCCATGTTTAAGCTCAGGAGGCGAGGGATGGCTCCAACAGTTTGCTTGGTTTGTTGACAGAAACATGGACCCCAAGTTGACGTACACTACATGAAGTTCAAATGGCAGAACTTCTTGGTATCCCACAGAAGAGGATATCTAAAAGCTTGGGAAGATTGGAAGCCTAGCATGGGTTTATCATGTAAAATCTGTTTACCCACTCTGGGAGGGTCCAGAGGACTTGACCTCCACTGCAGCACTGAGAGACAAATTCCTGGGACACCTCCTCCCCCAGCATCCCTACCAGAACGGGCATGGCAGGATACAGGGGATCAGGGGCCAGGTGTGGGCACTTAATTACCACAGGCCAGTTGGGCACGATCACCGTGATAGCAGAATCAAGGCAGTAATCAGGGCAGTCTGACTCATAGAGAGCTGTGACATCGGTCTGTTGATTACGGTGTCCCCAGAAGAGAAACAGATGGGCAGCCTGCTAAATTTTTACTTGATCTGTGTAAATGGAAGTACGAGTTGAATCACCAAAGGTCACAGCCACTCACTTCCCAGATTTGAGCTTGTTCATAGACCCAAAGCTCTAGGACTCAAGGGGTGGCCGGAGAAAGGACCTGCCACGTTGCTGAAATTTACACCATCAGTCTTCCTCCAAGCTCTCTCCAAAAGGACCTGGAGCCATTTAATAGGCTGACCACACACTGAGGAAGGACAAGTAATCAGACTCTGGGGGTTACAGGACGCTGGCTCTGAACTGATGAAAATTCTTGAAGACCCAAAGTAATATTGCAAAGTAACTGTGAAATTTTGGAATATTTGTAGCTACTGCTATGAGCTTGACAACTTCTCAGTACTTAAGGGCTTTTCTGAGGAATTTAGGGGTGATATTAACAAATGTGAGTTTGGGGACCTGGTATAATTAAACGTGTCATTATTTGGAAGATCTGCATAGTTTAGATAACCAATATCTCCAAAGATCAATGCATGATGTTATATATTCACGCATGGGTAAAAGATCTGCTCATGGTTTAAGACAAACCAGTGGAGTTTAATGTAACAGAGTATGAAAGTTCATTCATGGCATTCCCGTCATGGCTCAGTGGTTAACAAATCCGACTAGGAACCATGAGGTTGCAGGTTCAATCCCTGGCCTTGCTCAGTGGGTTAAGGATCCGGCGTTGCCGTGAGCTGTGGTGTAGTTTGCAGATGTGGCTTGGATCCTGCGTTGCTGTGGCTGTAGGGTAGGCCGGCAGCTACAACTCCTGTTAGACCCCTAGCCTGGGAACCTCCATATGCCACGGGTGTGGCCCTAGATAAGGCGAAAAGACAAAAAAAAAAGGAAGTTCATTCATAAGGTGTCAGAATCCACAGAGCACCTAATACTGGTAGTTGTCAAGTTTTGGTGTAGTATCAGAAAAAGAATATGATTTGAAAAGGCTTTTAAACGCTTCCCCTTTTCACTCACATGTCTGTGTGAGGTTCAAATTTTCCACCAAAGCAACATCCGGCAAAAAATTGAAATCAGAAGCAGACATGAGAATCTAGCTCTCTTGTAGAAAATCAGATATTAAAGCAATATGAAAAAAATGTAAAACATACCACACTTCTATTTCTCTTTTTGTTTTAGATACTTTTATTTTTCGTTTCAAAAATTGACTTGGTTTTAAGGATGTAATGGGTTTATTGTATTCTCTTTTTAATGAATCAATTTTTTTGTTTTGTTTTGATTTCTTTTGTTTTTTGTCTTTTTAGGGCCTCACCTGCTGCATACAGAAGCTCCCAGGCTAGGGATCAAGTTGGAGCTTCAGCTGCCAGCCTATACCACAGCCACATCAATGCTGGATCCTTAACCCTCGATCACTCAATCACTGAGCGAGGCCAGGGATCGAACCCATGTCCTCATGGATACTAGTTGGGTTTGTAACCCATGACAGGAACTCCCTCAATCAAGATTTTTTAAATGTCTCAGTTTTAATTTCTAGTAAGGTCAGTCTGAAAGGTGGTAATCCACATGAATGAAAGCATTTAAGTGTCTTTGATAATTTTTGAGAATATAAAAGGATTCTGCAGAAAACATGAGGACTTAGGCTCCAGTTCTAGATCAGCTGCACTGATTAAAGGTATAAAATAAACCAAGAAGGCCAAGGGAAGGTGTGTGTGTGGGGTAACACCTAAATTTAGGGTGTTTCCTTTCTGATTCCCAGTATGTTGCTGTATTAGTTTGGGCTGCTATGTGACTCATAATAAGAAATATATATTTGGTTTCTCTCCCAGTTTCTGGCAGAGTTCCTAAAACTTTTGGAATTTAATATGATGGCAGCATAGGGTGATTTTGGGAAGCACTTAGGTCACCGAAGTATGAGTCTGCTTGCCAGAAGAATTAAGTATGTGGAAGTTTGGAACTTTCAGTCCCACACTCGACCTCCGGGGAGAGGAGAGGGACTAGAGAATGAATTAACAGCCGATGGCTAATGACTTAATCAATCGTGGCTATATAGTGAAGCCTCCTGAAAAATGCAAAAGAAGAGGATTTGGAGAGATTCCTAGTTGGTAAACTTGTAATTTAAGGGAGAAAGGCACTCCTAGAAAGCTTGGAAGCCCCTTCCCCCATACCTTGCCCTGTGTACGTCTTCTATCTCCCTGTCCCTAAGTCGTAATCTTTAATAATAAACCAGTAATCTGGTAAGGAAAATATTTCTTTGAGTTCTGTGAGCTGCCCTAGCAAACTGATTGAATCCAAGGAAGGAGTTTGGATATAATGTTGGTTAGAATAGAAGCAAGAGTAATTCTAGGGAGTTTCTGTTGTGGCTCAGCGGTAATGTATGTATCTGTGAAGATGCAGTTTCAATCCTTGGCCTTGCTCCATGGGTTAAGGATCTTGGCTTGGATCTGGCATTGCTGTGGTTGTGACCAGCAGCTGTAGCTCTGATTGAACTCCTAGCCTGGGAACTTCCATATGCCATGGGTGTGGCCCTAAAATAAAAAGACAATAAAACAAAAACTAAAGAGAATGGTTCCTGTCAAAGACAGGAGGGAGCTCTGTAGCAGCCAGTGGGTGGCTAAAGAAGATGAGTCAAACGAGTTCACTTGCCCACAAGTATCAAAGTCACAAAATAACTGTGGCTCAGGAAAAACTAAAGTTTGTTTCTCCCTCACATTCATAGAGTCCAGAGTTGGGAAACCCAGGGCTGGTAAGAAAGGGCCACCATGCTGGGGACCCTGACTCTTCTGCTTTTGTGCTCCACCGTGTCTGCTGTTCATTCTCAGGTCATCATCTGGCTGCTGGAGCTCCAGCCAGCAAGTCTGCATTCCAGCCGGAAGGAAGGAAGAAGTTGCGTGGCGGGACGAAGGAGCAGCAATGGGCTGAAATTTCCTTGAAGCTGCTGCATGAATTTCTGTTTACATAGCATTGCCAAGAACTTGGCCACATGGCCATGAGTTACATCAGGGAGGCTGGGAAATTTAGTCTTCATTTCTGCAGTCACGTACCCCTCCACATTTGTGGGTTCTATGGAAATGGAGCAAATGGATAATGAGGGATAACTAGCAGAGTTTGCCAAAGGGAGCTCTTGTGAAATGAAGCATGGGGCTCTGAATTGAAGCTTAAGTCCCCTTTGGGGAAGAAATAGGAAGTTTCACCGACATCACCATTACAAAGCTTTCCTCAGTACTTTTTTCTGTACTAGTGATATTTGCTAGTCCTGACAGTCATTTCCTTCAAAGAGTTGGTAAGGACCGCTTTAGTGGCTGCTTGATTCCTTTAGTCAGAAGCTAAAGCCAACAAGACTTAGAGTAATTTACAATTCTATAATTTTGCATCATGATTTAAAATAGTTCACCAGCATAGAATTTCCGACGTATTGGAAGTATAGACATTTTGAAATAGAACGATTTCATCATTCTTTTAAATGCATCTAAAAGAATTTAAATGTGATGGCAATGTAATACCCACCTCTGTCGCTTTAGCAAACATGCAACAAGCTCTTATTTAACAGAAGGTAACTTTACATTATACTTTTTCTCCTTGACTTCATTTCTCCCTTCAAACTGCTGCTACATAATTGTTTCCAAATATAATGTATTTTTAGACTTTAAGGTTTTTGTTTATCACCCTGTCAAACACATCTGCATCAAAAAGGAGTATAAAATGGAAATTTATTTTTATTTTCTGTCACCAGAAAGCTCTAATCATTTAATACAATTGCTCTGGATGGAGCTATTATTACAATGGTTATTAGGGCCCTGCTAAGCAAAACAACACAAACACAAACCAAATATTGATAAATAATTATTAGACATAAGAAGTGAAAAAAATCAAAGAAGAAACAGATCAGTACATTCGACTACATAAAAATCAAAAAAGAAAGTGAAAAACGAAATCCATGGGGAAACCATCTCTAAGGAAACGGGGGAAGTTTCTTTTTCCTCCCAGTTTTCTATTGATTTTTTTTCCCCATCAATACGCATTGAACGAGGAGTTCTCTTCGTGGCTCAGTGGTTAACGAAT
Organism: Catagonus wagneri; assembly: GCA_004024745.2. Taxonomy (NCBI): domain Eukaryota; kingdom Metazoa; phylum Chordata; class Mammalia; order Artiodactyla; family Tayassuidae; genus Catagonus; species Catagonus wagneri. The sequence continues at coordinate 5,382,966 of PVHT020003428.1, forward strand.
CCAACTAAGAACCATGAGGTTGCTGGTTTGATCCCTGGCCTTGTTCAGTGGGTTAAGGATCCGGCGTTGCCGTGAGTTGTGGTGTAGGTTGCAGAGGCGGCTCGGATCCCGCGTTGCTGTGGCTGTGGTGAAGGCTGGAGGCTACAGCTCCTGTTAGACCCCTAGCCTGGGAACCTCCATATGCTGCGGGTGCGGCCCTAGATAAGGGAAAGAGACAAAAAAGAAAAAATAAGCATTGAACAAATAATGCTTATTGATGGGATAGGTGAGTACCCAGCGTCAGTTCAGGTTCCTGCCTTTTGTTTTGCAGATGTAGGCCCTGAGAAAGCTTGTTCACAGACACGCCTAGGTGGGGATGGAAGGGGGCTGGTTATGGCAACACCCTCCATTTCTCCAAACTCCTTTGAAGAGATGCGGGGATGTGTCATCAAAAATTATGTCTAATGATCTCTCAACTGACAATTCGATTAGGCCTCCTTCAGTGGGTGATGAAAACACAGAATTAGAAACCACCTGACGTGTCAAAGTGTTTCTTACCCCCTCATTAGAGTCATTCACATTTCTAGTTTCTGGGAAATAGACCAAAAAGGCTTTACCAAGTCTTATGGAACAACTCTCAGTAATTATACCTGTTACTCTGCCACTTAGGAACCTAGTTTCTTCTTGCAACAAGTTGAAAAAAATGGAAAGATTTGAATTTCAGTAGACCTTAGCTGATATGATCTTGTTGATTAAAAAATATATATTCTTTTTTTTTGTCTTTTTGCCTTATCTGGAGCCTCACTCGCGGCATATCTCCCAGGCTAGGGGTCTAACAGGAGCTGTAGCCGCCGGCCTTCGCCACAGCCACAGCAACGCGGGATCCGAGCCGCATCTGCAACCTACACCACAGCTCATGGCAATGCCGGATCCTTAACCCACTGAGCAAGGCCAGGGATCGAACCCGCAACCTCATGGTTCTTAGTCGGATTCGTTAACCACTGAGCCACGAAGGGAACTCCAAAAATACTCTTGTTTTTAAAAATGGTTTAAGTATCTTTTCACCCACACTCTGGAGTTCAAAAAAAAAATCAATCTATAAAAAAATCTTTGGAGTTCCCGCTGTGGTACAACATCTTGGGAGCACTGGGATGCAGGTTCGATCCCTGGCCCGGCACAGTGGGTTAGGTATCCAGCATTTCCACAGCTGTGGTGTAGGTCTCAACTGTGGTTTGGATCTGATCTCTGGCCTGGGAACTCCATATGCTGCAGGGCAGCCAAAAAAAGAAGAAGAAAAAAGTCTTCAATGTCAGCTAATAAAATCTGTCTTTCTTGTAACATCCCATCAGCCAAACCAAACCAACTTTCAGGAAAAAAAACAACTGAGTTTATTTCTCAATTCAAATAAAAATGTCCCCCTAACAACCATCTCTCTCTTGAATTTTTAATTCTAAAAGGAAAAAGTGGGAGTTCCCGTCGTGGTGCAGTGGTTAACGAATCCGACTAGGAACCATGAGGTTGCGGGTTCGATCCCTGCCCTTGCTCAGTGGGTTAACGATCCGGCGTTGCCGTGAGCTGTGGTGTAGGTTGCAGACGTGGCTCGGATCCTGCGTTGCTGTGGCTGCGGCGCAGGCCAGTGGCTACAGCTCCGATTAGACCCCTAGCCTGGGAACCTCCACATG
>PVHT020003428.1:5384726-5505107 GCA_004024745.2 Catagonus wagneri
TGGCCCTAAAATGACAAAAGGCAAAAAAAAAATAAAATAAAAGGAAAGAGTGCAGAATCTCGCTAGGAGCTTTCAATATTGATTTCTGATGCTCCCTTGACTTCTTCTCATTAAACACCGTCTCTCAGAGGCACGGCATTCTCCACCTTCCTCTTCTTTGTTTCGTGCTCTGTGGGTTGTTTACACTCGTGGGCTCTGCACCAAGGTAAGATTTGACCTGGGTGAATGGTTCAACTTCCTTTTGTGAATTGTCAGAAGTATGGTTGGGAAATGACTGTCAGCAGATCGGTGCAGGCTTAGGCAGAATGAGTACCTAAGAAATTTGAGGATTTGGAGAACATTCACGAGCCTCATTAAACCTGTAGAGTAAGTCCAATACATCTTGGTTCAAATATGGAAAGATGGACAAGTTTCCTTGTTTTCAATATTCCTGGGGTAATATTGGGGACACAAAAGAGAGGCCTCAAAAAATTGGGGAAGACTGACTGGAAGAGGCAAATGCTGAGCAGAATAAGTTTTTAATAAACTCACGGATGATTCTCAACTGAAATTTGTTAACTACAGCTATTGAATGCAAGGCTTTGAAAGCAAGAGAACTTGTTTCTGCTATTTCTAAAAAAGTGTCCAAGAGTTCCTTTTGTGGTTCAGCAGGTTAAGAACGTGACTAGTATCCATGAGGATGTGGGTTTGATCCCTGGCCTCCGTGGGTTAAGGATCTGGCATCGCCACAAGCTGTCATGTAGGTCGAAGATGTGGCTCAGATCTGGCGTTGCAGTGGCTGTGGCAGAGGCTCAAAGCTACAGCTCCGATTCAACCCCCTAGCCCTTGAAATTCCATATGCTGCAAGTGTGGCCTTAAAATTATATATATAAAATAAAATAAAATAAAATATCCATGTTTTAGGTGACCCTGAATGGGGAACCTGAAAGTGGTTTCCAAGCTTACTTGCACGCAGACGCCAGTGCAATTCAGTTTAATGTTCCTTTCCCTCTGATTTAAGCACAGAAGACACCAGCTTTGCCGGCAGAGTCCCACCATCACACACTCCCTGGGTGCTGTGAGTGACAGCAGCATTTATAATCCCCACACCTGGCCACCTGCTACTTATAGTGACGAGTGGGCTGATCACCTGGAATTCTTGTCTGTCTTCCTGAACCAATTCCAAAAACCCGGGATCTCTGAAAACTCAAATGCAGAATTCCCCAGAGAAGTGTATGAAAATGCCAAGCTATTTATTTGCTGTTCTTCCCCACTGGTCCCTATTCTTGCCCACCCAGCTGCCTTTTCTTTTCTTTTCTTTCTTTTCTTTTCGTTCTTTTCTTTTCCTCTTCTCTTCCCTTCCTTCCTTCCTTCCTTCCTTCCTTCCTTCCTTCCTTCCCTCCCTCCCTCCCTCTTTTTTGGCCAGCCCTGCATGGCATATGGAGTCCCTGGGCCAGGGATCAGATCCAAGCTGCAGCTGTGACCTAGGCTGCAGCTGCAGCAATGCCGGATCCTTAACCCACTGTGCAGGGCCAGGAATTGAACTTCTGTTCCAGTTCTCCCAAGAGGCTGCTGATCCCATTGTGTCACAGCAGAAACTCCCGGGCTCCCTTTTCAAGGTGTCCTAACTAGATGCCTTAGAAACGGTGCCTCGGTTTTTCCTGGAAGATAGCTACGAAGCCCCAGACCTAGATCATAGTTTTCCCTAATTAAAAGCCAACCTCCCTCTGGAGCAACTTGCCAGAATCCCTCCGATAAGGAGCCCTTGCCTTGTTACAGCTCACACCCTCTCCTACAGAAGGAGATAAGGAGATGTGTTGCTTGAGCCATATTTTTGGAAATTGCTAGTTAGTTGCAAAATGTTTCCTGAGGTAGGGAGAGAAGAGAAAAAAAAAAAAAAAAGCACCAAGGACTGTAATTATTGGATTGTTTCACTTTTGAGGCCAAGAAACAGATGCTCCACTTTCAAGACTTGGACAAGTATTGTCACAAGTTAACTCCTCTGCCTGCCACCCGAACGTCCCGGTTCACTGGCTTCCTTGAAGAGGCCCGCTTAGGAGATCTGTTGAACTGCTGCCGAGGATTTGGTTTGCAAGACTCTTAAAAAAGCTGCCCCATCCTGTAATCTGGTGCTAATCAGATTTCAGTGTGATGTCGCCAGGAAAAATCGATATGTATAATGCTAGACTAGAAAAGTTTCGGACCAAATTCCAAAGACGAAATTCATTCTCTAAATTATATGCCTTAAAAAAAAAACTTAGTTTGGGTAAAATAGAGAAATTGTTCCAGGTCTCTGCTTTTCTGCTCTGCCATGTTTTATCCCTGAACTAAAATAGTAGCTAGTCCTTGTGTTGCAGGAGATGTAGGTATTAGTGTGTTAAAAAGTTCCGTGTAGCTGGAAGTGATTAATTAAAAGTAAGTCATTGAATGCATTTCCTTCCTCCTCTTGAGATATTCGTATTTCAATGCCCAATATGTGCTTGTCTCCAGGAATTAATTTTAAAAGGACACATTTTATTGCTTTTATTTATTAATAAAAGGACCCATTTATTAATTTTAAAAGGGCCCACCTGGAGTTTAAAATCTATGAGGGTGGCCTCATGTTAAACACCTCATGAACTATGGTATTTTAGACAGTTTGTACTGCTACAAAAACATGTATCAGGTGTTCCCTTCGTGGCTCAGTGGAAATGAATCTGACTAGCATCCATGAGGGTGCAGGTTCGATCCCTGGCCTCGCTCAGTGAATTAAGGATCAGGCATTGCTGTGAGCTGTGGTGTAGGTCCCAGAAGTGGCTTGGATTCCACGTTGCTGTGGCTGTGGTGTAGACCAGCGGCTACAGCTCCGATTAGACTCCTAGCCTGGGAACTTCCATATGCTGCGGGTGCAGCCCTAGAAATGGCAAAAAAAAAAAAATATAAATATAAGTAAAAAAATAAGAGTCTGCCAAGGACCCTAAAATTATTGTGTTTAGAATGCGTTAAAAATGTAAAAGGTATAATTCTCATTAACATAGAAAAATAAATGTTGAAACAAAAAAAAAAATTCAATGGAACAAGAACAGGTGGATATGAAGGGAAAAAACAAAAAAATCTTAGAAATGAAAAATATCTAAAATGCAATTTTTAAGAAAGACTTCAGCAATAGGGATTAAACTCTAGATGAGTCATAGTTCAAGACAATTACTCAGCTAGAAAAGGGGAGAGTAAAACAACCAAACTCATTTTACCAAAAGCTAATACGACCTTGTTATCAAAACGGACAAAACATTACAAAATTAGAAGAAAATATGTTAAATAGAACGATACAAAGTAAATTGAAATTATTTAAAAGTATGTAAAAATACAACAAAATAGAGTTTATCTCAGAAGTGCGAGGATGTTCAAATACTTGAAAAATACATACATTAATAGTTGTAATAAACGTGCAATCAATTACACATAATTTAGAGATTGAAGGGAAAAATGATAGCCTCAGATACAGAAAAAAGTTCAAATTTATTCAACTTATGTTGCTTGATTTTAAAAACCTCTTAGCATATCAAGAATTTATCAGGAGTTCCCGTCGTGGCTCAGTGGTTAACGAATCCTACTAAGAACCATGAGGTTGCGGGTTCGATCCCTGACCTTGCTCAGTGGGTTAAGGATCCGGCTTTGCCGTGAGCTGTGGTGAAGTCTGCAGACGCGGCTCGGATCCCGCGTTGCTGTGGCTGTGGCGAAGGCCGGCGGCTACAGCTCCTGTTAGACCCCTAGCCTGGGAACCTCCATATGCCGCGGGTGCAGCTCTAGATAAGGCAAAAAGACCAAAAAAAAAAAAAAGAATTTATCAAAGGAATAAATGGATGAATTGTTCTAAATGGTGAAATCTCAAAGGCATGTACATAAATGTTAGGAACAAAGCAAAGGTGAGCTTATCACTGCTTTAGTGTAAAGGAGGTCTTAGCCAATGCAACAAAAGAAAACAGAAACAAAAACTTGAAGAAAACAAAGGGAAATAAATATATAGCATTTGATAAAGGATATGTGGAAAGAATAAAGCTTTTTTTTTCTTGGTTAATACAATCTCTATGTAGAAAATTCAACAGATTTTATATACTAGTAAATCATTAAGCTAATTCTGTGGCTTGAATATTACAAGATCAACTTATAGAAACATTAGAATTTTGATAAAAAATATCATAGGAAAAATGTATTTTAAAAAAACCTAATCAACAAAACATACAAGTACAAACTTTGTGAAAACTTATGAAATAACAAGGAATAATTTATTAGTAAATCTAATATAAGATAAGCAGAAAGTTTGTTAAAAACAAAGGTCATTGAAGAACATAAATGAAGATAAAGTAGAGAAATATGTCCATCGGTAGGAAAGCTCACTGTTATCAAGACGTTCCGTTTACTTCAATTATCTATGAATTTCAATGTTAACAAAATAAAATATTCCAAAATTTTGTTTGTTGGGACTTGAAAAATTGTTCCTAAAATTCCTGTGGAAGAAGAAACAAATATGAGTACCTGAAAAAATTTTGAAGAAAAACTTGTGGAAAATTACTCTATCCGATAGCAAAAATCATTGTAAGTATTTTAAATGATGTAAAAAGATGATCAGATTTTTTTTTAGAAAAATGGAACGGAATTAAAAAATAGAATTAGGTACATGCATATGTAAAAACTTGTCTATCACAAAATCTGTGTTTTCTAATCAAAGGTATAGCAGTGAACACTTCAACAAATACTTCCAGAATAACTGGACCACTCTATGGTGGGAAAATCACTATCTCACACAATATACAAAAATAAATTCCAATTGGTTTAAATACCTAAATTTAAAAACAAAAAATTTATACTAAAACTTTAGGAAAAAAACCCAAATATATAAAATATATGAAATCCAATAAAAGTAAGGCAAACAACGTAATACAAAAATAGGAAATGAGAGTTAACAATTCAAAGAAGAAACCTAAAGGTCAATAAATATAAAATAATACACAACTTCACTAGAAAGCAGGGAATCCACATTATAAGCACAACGAAATTCCAAAGGACACACATATAATTAAAATAGTATTAGGATGTAGAATAATTGAACCTGTCATACTTAGTAATTATGGAAATTAATATTACTTTGCTGGGCAATTTGTCAATATTAGTAAAGCTGAAAATAGTCCAGAGAAATTCTTGGGCATCAGTTCAAGAATACATGCTCAAGAATTGTTATAAAGTGCATGCTCTGTCCCCTCAAATTCATATGTTGAAACCCCAGCCCCTAGTGTGATGGTATTTGGAGATGGAGCATTTGGAAGGTAATTAGGTCAAGACAATGGAGCCCTCATAATGGGATTGGTGCCCTTATAAGAGATGAGACTTGTTTCTCTCTCAGTTCTCTGGCCTGTTAGAATACAATGAGAAATTAGCCATCTTCAAAACAAGAGGAGAGCTTTCATTCAGAACCAAGTCGGCCAGCAATGTGACCTTGAACTTCCTGGACTCTCTAATTGTGAGAAATAAGTGTTTGTTTTGTGACTCACCCGTCAATGAAAATGTGATGCAGCACCTAAAGCAGACTAAGACAAGAATGTTCCTTGTATCATTGTTTTAGTAACAAAGTGGAAACAAATTAACAGCCTCTAAGAAAGATGGATAAATACATTAGTCATACAACAGAATATTATATAGCTGATAAAATGAAAGCACCACTGACAAATATCTCAATGTTTATACTTCAAAGTTAAAATACTGAATAAGTAACTCAAATTTCCAAATTCTATATACATTAGGGCGCCATGTATATAAAATTTTAAAATATTCAAAACATAATGTACTTTTTATTAATATGTATATATGTAGTAGTTTTATAAACATGCGCAAAATGAGCAATCTCAGACTCTCAGGATGGTGGGTTCATTGGGGCAGGAGAAAGGAGAATGGAATAAAAGAAGGAAACAGCTTCGTCTATATTCGTAGCGTCTTATTTCTTTTTGAAAAATCTGGAGCACAGATAACAAAATATTAAGCTTCAAAAAGCTGCTTAGATGTTCTCCTGAGATCATTTTCTATGCCTCCCTTACGTTTAAAATATTTCATAAAAATTTTACAGTGGAGCCTGCTATGTCTATTTCTGCCTCTGTTGGCTCACTGCTCTTTACCTGTTACCCCAGTGCAATCTGGTCCCTTCTCCTAACAGTTTCTCGAAATTTCTGTCTCCTTAGGCCACCTGTATTTCCGTGCTGCCAAAGCCCACAGGTGCATTTCCAGTCTTGTCTTATTTGACCTATCTTTGGTATTTGACACTTCTCCTCCCTCCCTCACTTTCTGGGTTTCTTTCTAACTCGACTTACTTCTCAATGATTTGGCAAGTGTCTGTTCTTCTCGTTGCCACTTAAATGCTGGTGTCCGCCAAGGCTCCGATCTCAGTGCTCCGTGATTCATGTATAACCCTCTGCAAACTGGGAACTACTTCTGCACTTCCATGCTGATGGCTCAGGGATTTCCACCTCCAGTGGAGGACTCCATGCTGAAACGCAAACCCTGATGTTCAACCACACACCAGGTACTTTCACTTGGATGCACCTGGTGCACCTCAGCTTCAATATGTTCAAACTGAAATCATCTCCGCTGCCTCTTCTAAGCCCTATAATGGCAGACAGAATATGACCCTCCAAAGATGCCCACATTCTAATCTCTAGAACCTGCGGATATGTTATCTTACATAGAAAAGGGGATGTTGCAGATGTAGTTAGAAATCTTGAGATGAGAAGATTATCGTGGATTCTCTAGGTGGGCCCGATGTCATCTCAAGGAGAAAAGAGGGAGATGAGAGTCAGAGTCAAAGAAGACGTGAGAATGGACACAGATAGAAGTGATGGGGCCATGAACCAAAACAATTTGAGGAGCTTCTAGAAGCTGTAAGCAAGGAAGTGAATTCTCTCCTAGAGCCTCCAGAGAGAACACACCTCTGTAGATGCGTTTTGAGCTTTGCAATTCTAGAACTATACGATAATAAATCTGTGTTGTTTTGAGTCATTAACTTTACGGTTATTTGTTACAGCATAAAGAAGGAACCAGTGCACCCAGCTAAACAGTTTCTTCTCCATTGTATTGGTACTGAAGACATTCTAGATCCTGCTCTGTCACCACTTACCTCCAAGTGGGTGACAAGTCCCATCACTACCACTTCTTTCTGGCTCTCGTCACTTCCTCCTGTCTAGCTTGTTGAAATAAACTCCTGGGGTCCTGGACCCCTGCTTATGGCCAGCTCCTCATTTGCTTCATTCCTCTACAACTCCCACACCAGCTCTCCCCAAGGCTGCTGGAGCAATCTTTTAAAAATGTGTACCTAGTCATATGATTTTTTAATTAAAAGCCTTTTATGCTTCTCCATTGCTTTCAGGATCAGGTTACCCTCCTTAGGGAGCACGTCAAGCCCTTGCTCAGGCCTTTCCACTCTCCTGTCAGGATACTTCGGCAAGCATTTTTTTTTTTTTCTCCAACTCAAATTGCAACTTGCTAAAGCAAAAATTCTTTTTTTTTTTTTTTGTCTTTTTGCCTTATCTAGAGCCGCACCCATGGCACATGGAGGTTCCCAGGCTAGGGGGTCTAACAGCCACCTACACCACAGCTCACGGAAACACTGGATCCTTAACCCACTGAGCAAGGCCAGGGATCGAACCCGCAACCTCATGGTTCCTCATGGTAATCGGATTCATTAACCACTGAGCCACAAAGGGAACTCCCCGAAAGCAAAAATTCTTAACAGGGGATTTGCATTACAATCAGCTATCAAGCATGTAAAAAACTGGACAAGCGGTGCCTCTGCTTTAAGAAATTCTTGCCCAGTAGTCTTGGGGACACTGAGGACAAACTGTATGTTGGATAGAGCTCACAGGCTATTTGGTACACAAGGGAATATTACTCGGTTGTGAAAAAGAGTGAAATAACGCCATTTGTGGCAACATGGATGGACCTAGAGAAGATCATACGAAGTGAAGTAAGTCAGAGAAAGACACATCTATGCTATCACTTATGTGAGGAATCTTAAAAAATGATACAAATGAACTTATTTACAAAATAGAAACAGACTTACAACCTAGAAAACAAACTTTTGGGTTACCGAAGGGAAGAGGGGAAGGATAAATTAGAAATTTGGAATTAACAGATGCACACTATTATATATAAAATAAACAACAAGGATGTATTGCACAGAGAACTATATTCAATGTCTAATGATAAATAACCTGTAATAGAAAAGAATAGGAAAATAATATACATATTATTATATATATCTGAACCACTTTGCTCTACATCTGAAACTAACACAGCAATGTAAATCAACGATATTTCAATATTTTTGCTTCTTTTCTTTTTTTAGGGCCGCACCTGTGACACATGGAAGTTCCCAGGCTAAGGGTCAAATCAGAGCTGCAGCTGCCGGCCTATGACCGGCACAGCCACAACAACTCTGGATCCTTAACCCACTGAGCGGGACCAGGGATGGAATCAGCATCCTCATGGATACTAGTAGGTTCATTACTGCAGAACCACAACGGAAACTCCTTCAATCTTAAAAATGTTAAAAAACACCCAACTCTTTCCTGATTTCATCTAGATGTCCCCCCTCTGGCTGTGCCATCTTCCGGGCATCTACCTCCTCTTCGGTCTTGGTACTGAGGCTTTAAGCACATCTCTTCTTCCATTGAGCTTTCTAGTCTGATCAGGTGCTCTTCTAAGTACTCCCTTGGAAACCTGCCTATGCTTTCTGATTTACCTGTTGGTCAGACCCATTCCTCTCCACCTCTCCTCTGCAGTTTCCTGGGAGCAGGAACCAGGCAATGCCCAGGGCCGAGCACAGCACCCGGCAGATGGTGAAAGCTCTGAAAAGGGCATCCATTGCTCCTTTGCCTCCCAGCCTCTGCCTGAAGCTCTTCCACATGGGCTCACATTGGGACTGTCACTTCTGGTCCCTTCTATCCTGCTCAGACCCACTACCTCCCATCCCCTGGGGTGGCTTCTGATTCTTCTCACCCCATACGTAACCTCAAGTCTGAGGTTCAGAGAAGACCAGCAAGGATTTAATCAGAAGAAACAGGTCAGAATGACTTGGCTTTGGTGTTTTCTGCCAACCAGACAGGCAGTCATTGCCAGTAAGCCGGGTTGACCTTTTGGGGGTGGGTTACTGGGGTAAGAATTTCCCAACAAACCCAATGGCTGGTCCTCCCCTCTGCTTTCTGAGAGATGGCTGATTAATTTGCTAGTGGATAAGAATGAACACTTTGCTGTCCAGAGCAGGATAAAGAGAGGCGAAGGCTCGAGACAGGGGTTGAGCTGTAGACATTTAAGCCCCTTTTTTTCCCCCTCAAGTGCCCTCTGCACCAACCTGCAAACTGCTGATCCTGTATGCTCTTGCCCCCCTCCTTCAGCCTTTCTGCAGATATGCTGCTCAGGCTGCAACACGAAAACACACATAAATTATTCAACATCGTTTTATGATATTGGGTTAATTAGATAAAGCCTTCTCATGACAACATTCGGCACACAGCACAGAATTCTTTCTGTTATTATTTATTGAACTGTGTAAAACACAAGTCTCCATTCAGCCTTGTAAGTTTGGACAGAGAAAGAACACTCGGGGCCATTTGATTTAGAAATCCAGACCCTTGGGTCATTTTGACCATGCGTATAAGCAATCCCACAGTAATAAACCAGTCAGGCATTTAAGGGGAGAAAGCGCATTGCAATGTGGAATAGTTTCCATTGCAAGTTGCCAATTTGAAATGATCTTTCTCTGACACGATTTAATTTGAAAACGACTGAGGTCATTTCCTTTTAACTCAGTTTTACATAAGCAAAACTGCATTTACTAGTTAATTCAATTAAACGAAGGGTTGAATTGATTTTTTTTTAAAAGAATGGAACTGACCGATTCTTTTCAATTAAGTGGTCTATTTTCTTCCAAGTGGCATGTAGGTATAGCCCCATGCTAAGACTCCTTGTGGAGGGAACTCCACAAAGTATCCAGCAAATTCCTTCTGTCCCCTCCTCAGGGCCCTGGACACTGCAGGACACAGAGGTACAGGAGAGATACTGTTGTACTAGGACTCAGCCCATGATCCACTTGGGCAGACAAGCCACCGCATGATAACAATGTGCACGACAGAAGTGGGAGAGGCAGCACAGGTGATTTATGATTTAGAATGTTCTAGAAGAAGGCTGGCCTCTGGAAAGACTGTATGGAGAGATGAAGCCTGAAGTTAAAGTTTGGCGGGGCAGGTGTGGACAGAGGGAAAAGTGAGGGTATTTCCAGGGAGGATGGGCCAGTGGATGAATGAAAAGACACCAAAGCAAAATGAAGCCTGAAGGGCCTAAAGGACCAAATGGATAAATGGGCTAAAAGCCCTCAGGGGGCACAGAGTGAAGATAAAGCCAGAGAACACTGCATCAGAGAGAGATTTGGTGAATGTAAAATGTGTGGCCCTTTTATTTTTAATTTTTTTTCTTTTTTAGGGTCGAACCCTCTGAGCTAGGACAGAGATTGAACCGCATTCTCGTGGATACTAGTCAGGTTTTTAACCCACTGAGCCACAACAGGAACTCCTGTCCATTCATTTTCACAGCTTTTCTCTTTCCTAATCAAAAATGTTCCTACGTCAAGACTTTCTCAGCTAGACAAGTATGAGGACAGGTTTCGTTTGTTTTGGTTTTTTTGACCGCCCCATGGCACATGGAGTTCCCAGGCCAGGGATCAGATCAAAGCCACAGTTGTGACCTAAGCCCCAGCTGCAGCAATGACGGATCCTTAACCCACTGTGCTGGGCCGGGGATAGAACCTGCATCCCAACGCTCGCAAGACGCTGCTGATCCCATTGCACCCCAGCGGGAACTCCCAAGGAAGGTTTTTACATCCTTGAGCGCCTGCCTTTTCATTGCCCTTCCTCATGAGATTCCCCTGCTATGCACTACTGAGATGGAAATTAAAAAGAAAATTGACAAAAAGACATCTGAAAATGTAAACTAGCATGAACATAGTGGTTGATTCTTCATATTCATTTATTTCATTTATATTTTTCCAATTATTCTTCAGGTGGTTCATAATAATACTTTCTTTGTAGAGTTGTCATGAGGATTAATGTGACAAGACTGATTAAAATGGACCTAACATTAAGTGGGGTACATACATACCAGGCATCTAGTTGGTGTGAGCTGCTTTTTGTCATAAACAGGTGGGGCAGTATATGAGCCTGGGCCAAATTGCTATTATTTTTTTCTTTTCATAGCAGCATCTTAAATATCTACCCATTGCCCCATAGACTCATGTGCCTAATATTGAGCATAGGACTGAGGCCTAGCCGATTAGTATGCTCTATCCTAAATATGTTTTTTTTAATTGTTATTTATTTATTTTAGGGCCACATCCACAGCATATGGAAGTTCCCAGGCTAGGGGTCGAATGGGAGCCATAGCCTCTGCCCTACGGCACAGCCACAGCAACGTCAGGTTCAAGCCCATGTAGTATCCATCCGTGTCTGGGACCTGCACCACAGCTCATGACACCAGGTCCTTTTACCCCGTTGATGGGGGCCAGGGATCGAACCTGTGAACTCCTGGATACTAGTTGGGTTTGTTACTGCAGAGCCACAATGGGAACTTGAAAATGTGGTTTATAAGTTTCAAGGTGGGACATGATCCCAGCCAGTCGATAGTGCCCAGTCCTAGGATTTGAATTGGCATCACTGAGAAAGAGAATCTCTTTTCTCCTCTGAAAATACAAACTGTAAGGATAACTTAGAGCTTTTATGGGTTCCAAGATGAAAAATTATTCTGAGATTATAAAGGTAATAAATGGAGTGGGGGGTATTTATGATACTGTTGGTGGCCCTTATAAATCACAGCAACCCCCACTAGACTTTACATGATGCAATAAATTTTCTCTTCCCTTAAACCAGTTAGAGATGCGCCCTTTGCAATTTAAAGAACACTGACCTATATATGGGAAAGAAAAAAAAAAAAGAGGATACTAATTAACTTATTTGCAGAGCAGAAACAGATGCACAGACTTTGAAAAACTTATGGTTACCAAAGGGAGAGGTGAGGATGGGAATGGACTGGGAGTTTAGATTTAGCATCTGCACACTGAAGTGCATGAAAAGATCACCCAACAGGGACCTGCTGTTAGCACAGAGAACTCCACCCGGTATTCTGTGATAACCTACGTGGGAAAAGAACCTGAGAGAGAATGGATATGTGTCTACGTATGACTAGGTCACTTTTGTTGTCTAGCAAAGAAATTATCACAACCTTGTGAATTAACTATACTTCAATAAAACTTAAAAAAAAAAAAAGGTAGCACTGGCCACTGGAGAAAGACATTAAAAACCATTTGTAGAGAAATAAAACGAAGGCTTGAGAGAATAAACGTATTCAAAGACTGACGGCTGCTTTGCGGGGACAGTTCAGCCGTGATGAAACCAGTCCAAGTCTTCACGTACAAGATGGGCTCACAAGTCAGCCGTTTGCCTCGGGGTGTGACTGGCCATCCTCTGGCCTGTCGCCTCAGCAAGCTCCCAGCTGCCGTAATATCTCCAGCTGCATACAAGCCCAGACAAGGCTCTACATCTTCACTTTCCCATGCTGGCAATTCTCAGTTGTCCAGGAGACACGCTCGGTGTGCCTCACTTCCTCACACTCTTTAACCAACTTCAGAGGTCCGAGCCTCCTGTGCTATTCATCACCCCATAGATGACTCTCTCAGAATCCTGATTTTAATAACCTCGTGAGTCTGACAGTATCTCCCGGATATATCCTCCAGGGCCCTAGATCCTGTGTCTGTGATGCACACATCATCAGGTGATCTAAGAGGTCTCAACCCATCCTGACTCCAAACCTCAATCTCCAGTCTGGACTTGTCCCCCCGAGCTTCAGCTGCCTAATAAACATCTTGGCTTGGATGTCCACCTCATCCCATTGCCATTCCTGTTGGGAATGAAGTCCTCCCAAAGAGTCATAATTGTCTCCTTTTCTTCAGTTAAATCTCAACACAAATGCCGTTTCTTCAATTATGGCTTTCTTGCCACCTGGACCAATTTATCCCCTGACACTGACTCTACGTTATTCTGTTTTATTTATACTGTTAAATTGTGTCCTCATACGTATCTTATTCTGAAGTATACGTGATTTCTATATTTGTCTACATGCTTATTCTATGCCTTGCCCCCTGTATCAGTTAGATATTGCTGGGTAACAAATCACTCTGGCACCCAGTGGCTTTTAACAATATACATTTGTTGTTATGTATTTGTAATGGCACAAAAGTCTAGGTTTCAGTAGGGTAGTTCTTCTGCTCTTGGCTGGGCTCACTCAGGTATCAGCATCTAGGGGTTGGTGTGCTCTCAGTTGGGGCCCCTTGCCTCTCCTCTATGCCTTCTCTCATCCTCCGGCAGGTTAGCTCGGGCTTATCTGCAAGGCAGAGACAGAGTTCTGAGAGAGAGCAGTGAAGCATACAAGATCTCTTGTGTCACTTCTACCACAGCCTAGTAGCCAAAACACGTCACAAGGCCAAACCTAAAGTCACCATGAGAGGTTACTCCCAAAGGGCATGGGTGCAAGTAGTGTGGAAAGTTGAGGCCACAGTCAATCCACCTCACCCGTTATTAGAATCTAAGCTCTTTGAAGGCAAGTGCCTTGTCTCCTTAGCTGTATCCTCAGCACTTACAATAGTGCTTGGCACAAAGTATATGTGTGTGTTTGTGTGTGTGTGTGTGTGCACGTGTGCATGTGCGTGTGTGTGTGTGTGTGTGTGTGTGTTTATATAAAATAATTCCTAACTGATTAGAAACTTGCTTGGAGTCCAGTGCTCTCTCTCCACCCTGCACTGCCTATAAATGAGTTCAAAATGACTGCTGTATATTTTTCTACGAGGCATATAATATACTTAACCTCCATAGTATTTTATTTTTTAATATCAGCTCTTCTGCTAAGAGGAAATTGATAGAAGTTTATCAGATCCCCACCCAAAAGGATTGATACTTAACTTGAGGGAGGCACATGAGGGAGAGCATTTGGGGGTGGAGGGGGCAGGGGGTGAGGAGGGTGGGAACCGTAGAGCGCTGCTGGTGCGGAGGTGCCATAAGGTCAGGGACGGGGCCTCCGTGAGCCATGGCTACGCCCAGGGTCAAGCCCCTTGCCTTGCACAATGAGTGGCTCATCAATTCACACTAATTGAAGGAGTAGATGAGGAGAGGGTCTCTTCATGTCTAGGAAGCCAATGGGAGTTACAGGGCCTCATGCACGTACCTCTGGGAAGCTATTCTGGAAGGAAAGATGTAAAGTTGAAATACAGAAGTTCTGCACTCAGCCAAGGTGTGTGGAGAGGAGACCTCATTTCCTGGAGAGGTCCTGGGGGAGAAAGTAGAATTTCAGACGCCTAAGAGAAAGGAGGGGAGAGGGGATACGTGAGGCTTAGGGTTAAGACCTAACAGGAGGCAGGGGGTTGACTATCTGAGGAAGAGAGCAAACGTCCTGGTGTCTCAAAGAGAGACATGAGAGAGACCACGTCAGTGAAACTGGGCTCAGATCCATGTGGTACCAACAAGAATCATATCAGGGAGTTCCTGTTGTGGCTCAACGGAGATGAATCTGACTTATATCCATGAGGATGCAGGTTCAATCCTCGGCCTGGCTCAGTGGGTTAAGGGTCCAGCGTTGCAGTGCGCTGTGGTGGAGGCCAAAAACTACAGCTCTAACTGGACCCCTAGCCTGGGAACCTCCATATGCCGCAGGTGCGGCCCTAAAAAGACAAAAAAGAAAAGAAAAGAAAAAGAATCACATACGTATGAGCTTTTCTTTTCCTCTCCCCTCAACTCTTCCAAAGATTTTAGTGTCCTAAGCCCAGACTGGAACACTCTGAAATGAATTATTTGATGTGCTCTAATTTAAGATCTCTGCATGCAAATGCTAGTTCCAGGCTGGGTTAGGGCCACCCACAATCTGGGGTGGGGCCAGGGACATTTTGAACATCTTTGCCCTTCAAGGTTGCCGTATGTACTTGGTGGGCTTGCGCTATGGCCTTGAAGCCATCCCCTGCATGTCGTGAGTGGGGCTGAAGCTCCTGTTGGTGCTTTTAGGCTCCGAGAGGCCCGTGGGTAGCACATGGGGCCCAAGAAGGTAAAACCAAGCTGGCTCTGGAATGGGGGATTATTATTCCCAGCTTCTGCCTCTTACATAGTAAGCAATTAATATCTGTGCCATCCTGCGGGGACAGAGGAAAGCACGCACGTCTCCGCACATGGGTACCAGATGACTTGGACACAGAGCTGTCTTGGGTGGTTTTAGCCTCCCTTTAAAACACCAGTGAAAGCAAGCACAGGATGTGTTCAGAACATCTGTCTTGTTCTCTATGGGTTTAAGAGAGAAGACCCTCACTTTTCCCTACCACGGCCCTAGACTTCCTTTCCTAAGTGGAGATCCAAAGATTGGAGGGAAACAGAAAGAACACAGTACTAAACTTCTTCAGACTCAGGGTACATACCTGTAAAAATACGGGTGGTTAAACCCAGTCTACAGCTAGGGTGTGAGGATTAGACATCATAGAGCCAGTGGTTTCCAGTCACATGGTAGGTACTCAATATACAGTGAACAGTCTTCTAGCTGCTACTGCTATTATTGTCATCATCTTCATCACCATCACCATCACTATCTGCACAGAGAAATTTGACTCAGAGAGATTGGATGACCTGTTAATCAAGACGGAGCAATGAAAACTTGCAAGAGACAGCTGGTGGAGTTGTTTTGGGTTGCCGCCCTGCTCAGAAGCCTGCTGAAGCCTACTCTTTGTATGATGATCTATCACACTTGCTCTTTGTTCCCCAAGAGTATTTCCAATCTTCTTGGGCGCATCAATCAGAATAGTCTCTGTCATGTTGTGGTAAGGAGAAAATTTTAAAAAATCTTTGTGACTTTTTTTTTTGTCTTTTTAGGGCCACACCCACAGCATATGGTGGTTCTCAGGCTAGGGGTGAAATCGGAGCTGCAGCTGCTGGCCTACACCACAGCCACGGCAACACCAGATCTGAGCTGCATCTGTCACCTATACTACAGCTCATGGCAACACTGGATCCTTAAGCCACTGAGCGGGGCCAGGGATCAAATCTGCGTCCTCATGGATGCTAATCAGATTCATTTCTGCTAAGCCACAACGGGAGCTCCGGAAATCTTTGTGACTTAAATGGGCAAAAGTTTATTTCTCAGTCATGGTCTATGTCTTTCCTGGGTTGAGGAGGATCCCTGGTCGCCAGATTTACCCAGGAATCTAGGATGATGGAGCCAGACTCTGTCAGTTGTTGACCACTGTGCTAGAGGCACAGACAACTCTGGAAGGTCTATAAATGGCTGTTAAATACCCTGGTGACTCAGATGTCTAATCACACATAGCCTCACTCAACCACAGGGGGACAGAAGCCGTGTGCTTGGAAGGTGAAAATAGCTAACAATTCTGGGGGAAGAGCAGCAAGGACAGCCGTGCTTTGCTATCAGAAGCCTCGTTGAGGTGGAGAGAACCAGTATCACCATTCAGATCTTACAGAAAAGGACTGACTCAAAGAGAAGACTCTCAACTACATGGATGGAAGGGAAACGGGGCTATTTTTTTGCCAACCAGAAATGTTTCCATAACCTTAGAAAGTGACATAAGATCTTAATTTTTGGCACCTTCCTACTTCCCAGAGATAACTTCCTATTATTTCTGCCACAGACTACCACTCTGTTCAAACCGACCTCTCACCCTCCACTTGCTTCAGTCTTTAACAAAGTAGACTTTTTTTCTTCTGGAATATTGTAAAAACAGAGAAATGTAGAGTTATCAGGAGTAGGTGAAACTAGTTTTTGATTATCTATTATTATTTTTATTTGCTTTTTAGGGTTGCCATTGTGGCATATGGAAGTTCTCAGGCTAGGGGTTGAATGGGAGCTGCAGCTCTCAGCCTACGCCACAGCCACAGCAACGCCAGATCTGAGCCACATCTGCGACCTACACCACAGCTCATGGCAATGCTGGATCTTAACCCACCGCGTGAGGCCAAAGATTGAACCCGCCACCTCATGGATGCTAGTTGGGTTCTTAACCCACTGAGCCACAACAGGAACTCCGATTACCGATTACTCTGGAGCTCACCATTTCAAAGTTTCATGATTTAAAACGACTGTTTCGTTTTACTCACAGCTGTCAGTTAGAAGTGCAGGACAGATTGGATGATTCGTCTGTGACCCCCATGGCATTGGTTGGGGCAGCTGGGGCTTCCAAAACGGTTTCTCTCCCCTCATGTATCTGGAGTCTTGGTGCTCTTTGGCTCTTTCCTTTCTCCTTATATTGTTTTGTATCCTCCAGGACCTCTCAGTGGAGCCTGGCTGCATACACCATGGTGGTCTCTGAGTAGCTGGACTTTTAACAGGACGGCTCAGGGCACAAAGAATGACTTTTTTTTTAATTTAATTTAATTTTTAATTTTTTATTGAAGTACAGTTGATTTACAGTATGCCAATTTCTGATATATATCAAAGTGACCCAGGCACACACATATACACATTTTTTTCTCATATTATCATCCATCAAGGAATGACCTAACTTCTGAATTTCTACCAAGTCATTCCCATTGCATTTACTTGGGCAAGTAAGTCACTAAAGAACCTGATTCAAAAGCAGGGAATTAGACACCTTATCCTGTTGGAAGATAGCCCATCTGCCATGTTACCAAAGGCTTAGCAAAGTGAATGAGTGGCCAAAATTCAGCAAGTCACTGGATTCCCATCCAGTTTCTTGCCATTGACCAAATTTCCCCCTTCTCTCTTATAAATGACAGCCCTTTTCTGGGCCCGGGATTCTTTACTCAAAAACATATGAACCTGGAAAGATGATCTCCAGAGTCATTTTCTCTCTAACATATATTTAGAGTCCTGTAATTTGCCTCTCTCCTTCAAATTTTGCTCCAAATTCCACCCCACCCCCCAAAAGTGCTTCTGATGAATAAAACCTGGATTTAATCACACACTCTCCATTAGTGTATTTCCTCAGCACACATGTGCGTAGCTTTTGCACTTGAATCAAGTTCTGTACTTGTTTTAATGTGTCGCAAGCCCCAGTTCCCAGCGACTTTATCCGACATTGATCTTTTCCTTCCAAAATTCCTATTACATTTTTAGTTCAAACCACAGACTTCAGCACTTGAGAACATGGTGTCTTGCATTGCTTTAAATTTTTTTCGTGCGTACAAGTTATGTCTCGCCGACTGGGCTTGAACCTTCATGGGCATTCATAGTTTTTAAAGTCCTTCATACTTTTTAGAAGTTTGCCCAGTAAGGGGTGCAAGAAGTATGTAGTAAATGCCTGTTGATGATGACTGAGTTTCCTCTTACGTTCTTATAATACACTTCAGCATTTGGCTTGTTGGTTCACTTTTTGGTATGCTTATAGAATGCAGAAGCTTTCATTTCATTGGTAACCCTCTGAAGAATTAGATCTTCTGTGGTATATTATTCATGATACACTTAATAAATTTTCCTGTGTAGGTGCTTTCTTCTGATTTGCTGTTCCAAGAGTTGTACCTTCCACGAAGGAACATTTTCTAAAACTTCCCCTCTGATTCTTTACCTGTAGACGCTTCATTATTTTCCCACAACACAATAATATTATTGTCAAACCAAGAAACTGAATATTGATATAATATTGTTTTTTAATATACAGTCCACAATCTGATTTATCTTTTTTTTGTCTTTTTGCCTTTTTCTAGGGCCGCACCCGCAGCATATGGAGGTTCCCAGACTAGGGGTCTAACAGGAGCTGTAGCTGCTGGCCTTCACCATAGCCACAGCAACGCGGGATCCGAGCCGTGTCTGCAACCTACAGCACAGCTCACGGCAACGCCGGATCCTTAACCCACTGAGCAAGGCCAGGGATCAAACCCGCAACCTCATGGTTCTTAATTGGATTCGTTAACCACTGAGCCACGAAGAGAACTCCTGATTTATCTGTTTTAAAAAACAGTTTTTCTTTGTATAAGGTTTTGGTTTTTACCCAATCTGGAATCATACATTACAGTTCATGGTCCTATCTCTTTAAACTCCTTTAGTCTTCATGAAATTGATTCCAGGTCAGTTATTTTGCAGAAGATCTACAAACTTGGATGGTTACATATAGGTCAAATATTTTGGAAGGGAGAACCATATGGGAAATGTATGATTCCCATTGCCTCTTTAAGAAGGCACATAATTCTTGTTCGTTCAGTTATCAGTGACGCTAAATTTGGATACTTCTTATGGAAGCGTCTTTGCTTTAATTTGTATAATTGCAGACTGGTTTGAAATTCTTGTGTCTGTCTTGCCCTAAGAACGTTATATCATTGTCTCTGGGTATTAGCTGCCCAAGTTTCACATGAGCCTGATAATTTCCCCTTGTGCTTCCCTGTTCATGTTCCTATTTGAATGACTGAACAAATCAGTCTTTATATTTATACTTGATTTTTAGTAACATAAATAGGATATATCTCAGTGATTAATGTTGTTTATCAGATTTTCTTCTAACACGATATGCTCCTTCTGCTTTTTGGTGAGTTAATTTTCTTACAGTGTATCTGGGAATATATCTTCTTTTTCATTTACTGGCTGTTAGGCTTTAGAGATGCTAATTATTTTTATTTATGTTCATCATTAATTTTGTAATCCAGTATTTTTAATCTTCCTATTTTCTTCTCAGTCTGCATTCACTGTGATAATCTGCTCCTCTTTTATATTAGTGATAAATTTTTCAATATCCATTTTGTTTCTTTTTTTAACTTGTTATGATTTTTTTATCCTCAGTTTGTTTTTTTTAGCTCCATAACCTTTCTTTTCACTTCATTTGACTATTTAACCTCATAACTTTGAGATCTTGTTTTGTTGACTTCGTGTTACATGTTCTTAGCAGTTAAGAAGACATTGTGAATATATTTCCAATTTTTCTTGATTTCCTCTTCCTCTAGGTTGCTGTCTTATGCATATCTTGCATCATGTGTCCTTTTTTGTAATCGTCTTTCTTCTTTTTTGGCTGCCCCCCCATGCTGTTTTTCTCTCTATTCTTTGTACATGTGCAACTCTTTCTCAAACTTCCTTCCATGTGTTCTGATTGTATGTGAGTGCCTTTTTTTTGGGGGGGCGCTGCACTTGTGGCACAGGGAGGCTCCCAGGCTAGCAGTTGAACCCGAACTGCAGCCTCTGGCCTATGCCACAGCCACGTGGGATCTGAGCCGCGTCTGCGGCCCACACCACAGCCCAAGGCAACGCTGGATCCTTCATCCACTGAGCAATGCCAGGAATGGAACCAGCACGCCCGTGGATACCAATCAGATTTGCCTCCGCTGAGCCATGAGGGGAACCCCGTGAGTGACTTCTTAACTGTTTCTCCTCTCTCTCATTGCTCCTCCTACCTCCTAAGGTATTTCTTACTTTTCCCACTTGTGTGTAGTTCAAGCAAAGGTCAGTCCTTCTCTAGGCACGAGGAAAGGGTTTTCTTGGCAGAAGCAATAACAAGTATGAAAGCCCTGCTTACTCAGATAAAGGCGGGAAATTTAGTGCAGTGGGAATGTAAAGATGAGGCTGGAGAAGGTGGTTTAGTGTCAGGTCAGGCAAAAAAATTCATTCCAGAATACCTGGATGTGCCTTCTAGTCGGAGATAATCTTTAAAAGTTCCACACAAAGTGCATTCACTTAAGTGTGGCATGCATCCCACTCACACAGGAGGTAGTATTCTCAGGTTTTAAGTCCCTTCCAGTTTGACAAGGGTCCCAGGACCTTTCACTTCCTATATTGAGGAATAGCTCCTTATTTCTACTTTTTTCCTTCTATTTCTCTAGTTCTTAGTTTTTTATTTCTTTTCACCAGTCAGAAATGGAGGAAGATTATGCTGTAAATCAGTATCCCTCTCTGTTATTACTTTTTAATCAGGGATGGTGTTAGCAAGAATTTTCAAGATTTTTCAACCGCAAGTGATATGACTATTGGGAAGGAGGTGACATGAGGAACCAAACTTCCTTTACCACTGCTCTTGAATACATTGTTTCTTTCGTTTTCTTCTTTGTTCTTTTAAAATTGAAGTATAGTTTATTTAAAATATTACGCATGCATTTTTAAATATTATATTCATTTCAGGTGCACTATACTCTTTCTTTCTTAGACTACCGCTTTTCAAAGTTTAAGGAATTAGGTCAGTTCTTTTGTTTGCTTGGTGGCAGTTGCTAGATTTTTTAAAAAAATATATTTTTGTTCATTTGTTTAGATTCTAAGGGAGTGAATAATGTGATTCAGTTTGAA
The DNA here is from genome assembly GCA_004024745.2 of Catagonus wagneri. Taxonomy (NCBI): domain Eukaryota; kingdom Metazoa; phylum Chordata; class Mammalia; order Artiodactyla; family Tayassuidae; genus Catagonus; species Catagonus wagneri. Next base: position 5,406,033 of record PVHT020003428.1, read on the forward strand.
TCATCATAACATGGAAATTTTCCTTTCATTCACCCCGATCCCCAGTCCTGGTTATAAAATCAATTGATGCCCATAGTAGGATGTTTTGAAAACACACAGAAAAGAAAGAGGAAGGAAATAAGAGGGGAGCAAAAAGATAGCCCGTAATTCCAGATAATAAGTATTATAATTTTGTCATGTTATAGCTTCTTCTACAAATACATGTTTAAAATCAAAACTTGGATTACAGTGTGTTTAAAATTTTGAGATTTTTAAAAAATTTGATTCATCTTTCCAAGTCATTACTCATATCCAAAAATATAACTTCAGTGGTATAAAATATTTCATAGATGGATTTTCCAGACTTTGGTCTGTCATCACTGTTATTGTTTCAAGTTATTATTGGTTTTTCAATATTCTAAGTGGTGCTGCATTGAACATCTTTACTCCTAAATCTTTGTCTTCCAGTTGTGTTATTTCTGCAGGACACATTGCTAAAATTGAAGTCATTGCATCCAAAAGTTAGAACTTTTAAAATCTCCTAATGCACTTGCAAATTTCCACCCCCACACGACCACCTGAAATAAGAAGTAAAAATATCCATCTTGCCTTGCTCTCCTCATGTCACCCTTACCTTGCTATGAAAATGTTTAGTTCCGTTTACCCTTTGGGCCTTGAACAGGGACTTGCATACAGTAGGTGCTCAGCGACTGCTTTCAAGACTGATGGATCATTCACACTCCTCTTAGTATTATAATGTATTGGCTTAGCCTAAGTCTTGGCAGATGATTAAAGGCAACTACCTAGACAAAGATAATTGGACTGCTTGAGAAGTACTCCCTGCTTGGTTCTGTTATGCTCCTTTAGAGTATCTGTGGTTATTTACCATCCAGGGACAGGGGAGAAATAAGCTAGGAAGCTGAGAGCCTGGACCCACTGCAGAATGAATTCCTGCTCACCTTGATTGCTAGGAGTTCACTAGGAAACCAGGAGGCAGCCTATCTAGTGGAGAAAGCATATGGCAATCGACCTGTCTCTTGGCTTGGCCCCGATGGACAAGAATTGTCCAATGAGTTCTTCTGATTCCCTCACTCCCTAGCCTGTGCCACTATTGTTGACTGCACAAGGCATCCAAGAAAACACCAGTACTGAATGGTCACTGCCTTTCTCAGCTGCCAGGTCTTGGGCTACCTGCAAAGCAGTCTAGGTAAGCTACCGGACCTCCAGTCTGGTTTGCCTGCTGCCAGTGCCTTTCCACTCAACACTTATTCAATGAAACTAAACTGCAGTTGTGTGTGCAGTTACATGCAACTTGTGCAAAGCAATCTGCCAGCTCTTGCTGTCACAGCGAAGAGCAAAGCACAGTCTCTCTCCTTAATTGGCAGGAAATATCACTTTCCTCAAAGGTATGGTAGAAAAATGAGTTGATTCATGACAACCTATGGCAAGCAAGGTGAGAAGTGATGGAGGTGCGCGGATGAGGGGCCACTGGCCAGATATCCTTGGGAGCACAGCGTGAAGGGCCACTCCAGTGGAGCAAGGAATTCAATATTCTTATCCCTCTCTCCTGCCTCCCAAAGATTCTTATGTACTGCAAACAGGTTGTGCTGAAACCTTGAAGGAGAAAGTTGTCATGCTGGGGCAGGCCAAGAGGTGATAAGGAGGGGGGAGGTGATAGACTGACTTCAGCTTCTTGTGAATTCAGGTCTAAGCACAACTTGGCAGAGCCAACCTCTTCTCTCTCAGAGACCTGCCTTCCAGAAACACTGGCTAGGGAACCTTAGTTTCTGAAACTTCCTTTTCATTTCTTTCCTTTTCCTTTCTTTCTAAATTGTTCCTGAGCCCTGTCAGCACTTTTTTTTTTTTTAAATTTCTCATTGTTGCTTAGCCATCTCCACTTCTGAGGTTTTCTAAATCTAATTTATGTTTTCCTTTCATTGCTTCTATTTTCTTAGTGTTTTTTTAGCTTTTATTGAAATAGTAGGTTGTGGTCTTTCTCTGCCTCATAGCTAAATTTTTTTTGGCATATCTCCATTTTCTGTAGGTTTATAATTTTGAGTTATCCTTTTTTTCTTCTTCTGTAGTTGGCAGGATAAAGACCCCTCAAAATTGTCCACACCCTAATCCCCAGAACCTATGAAACTCAGAGAATTTGAGTTTCTAGATAAAATTCAGTTTGCTTTTCAGCTGGCCTTAAAATAGGAATATAATTCTTTGTTATCTGGGTGGGTCTAAGTAATCCCAAGGGTCCTTTAAAATAAATGAAGCAGAATAGGAGCCAGGATCAGAGAGAGATTTGAAGATGCTATATTGCTGGCTTTGAAGACAGAGGAAGGGACCATGGGCCAAGGAATGCAGGTGGCCTCTAGAAACTGGAAAACAAGGAAACAGATTCTTCCCTAGACCCTGCAGAAGGAATGCAGCCCTACTGACATCTTGATTTTAATCCAACAAGTCCCATTTTGGACTTCTGATTTCTGTAACAGAAAGGTAATACATTTGTACTGTTTTAAGGCACTACAGTGGTGGTAATTCGTTAAAACAGCTATGAGAAACTAACGTGCTCTCTTGCAATATCTTTGCATGAGATTCAAAAGCAATTATTTTTTGATACCTGTTTGAGGGGAGCTCTACTTTCCTGCTTTGGTGAGAAAAAGCTGCAAGGTTTGCTCTGGCGTTCCCAATCCCTTAAAAGCTATACCCTGGAAGGGGCAAGAATTCCCATGCGCACGGGGTCCTGCCACACTCTTCTGAAATAGAGTTGAAATAACAAAATCCTATTATTTTTATCTTTAACATTCCAGAAAGTATTTTACTGTACCCAGACCTGGGGACAAAATGGAAACTGGGGAACGTCCTGCTTATCTCTCAGTCCCTTTTTATCCTCTTCCATCTTTGTCCACTGGGCTAACCCCGTCTGATTTTGGGGGGTGGGAGGGGGCAAGTGAGGGAGAAAAGCAGGAGAAAGAAGCTCGGTGAGTAGGAGAAAGGCAAGACAAAAGGCGTGCTGCGGAGAGTGGTGCCATGTTCATCAGCTCCCAGCGTGGAACGAAGGTCAAGCTCTCCACAGCTATGACGGCATCCCCCCACCCCCCATCTCTCGACTTTCACTTTCTTAGTCGGTGTGTGGCCACAGAGTTCTGGAAATCATTCAGGCTTCTGCCTTTAGACAGAACTTTCAAACAAGCAGTTCGTATGTTGAAAGACCCAGATCAGAGCGTTGGGACCATATGCACCACCTGCCATCTTTGTCATGCCAATTACACACGCATGGCCGTGTGCACACGTGCACACATACTCGAAGACACATGCACACTATGAGTTACATGGATGAGCTGAAGGCAAAACCTCCTGTTATCGACTGAGGAGCCTGGTGGAATATATAAAGAGTGTTTTGTTATGCACCTCCTAGGCTGGAGAAATGCAAATGAAGTCAAGTAAAAAGACGCGTTCCAAGGAGCAGCACTAAGGCGTAGGGATGCAGCTTGCTTATTACATTCAGTTGCCTGTTTGTGCCATCGCCAATTTGCACCTGCGATTACCTCTTCACACCTGGGAGTGCACAGGTTTTGTTGATACCATTTCAGGAATGCTCAACCTACGTGTTTCCCAGAATAAAGAGCCTTCTAGAGCTCTGAATTCTGATACCAAGGTGACAATTACTTATGTTCTTGGTTGTTTAAAAAAAAATAGAAGCAAGGGGGGACTCCAGAGAAAGAACAAAAAAGAGTGAGAGAGAAAAAAGTCTAATGCCCACCTTCAAAGGAACCGAATTTACAAGTCTGGGAACTTTCAGCTTTTGTTGCTTTTAAGTGTCAGTGAACTCAACCCGCGCTAACAAGATACAGTCATTCCAGGACCAGCTCAACAGCTAGCAGGACAGACTGTGTCATTTTCTACAAAGGCGGCTGGAAATCATTTACACTGCAAGATTCTCTGTGGTGATAACAAGGTATTCAAAATGAGAATGAGTTTGAGATAATCTTCAAAAGGTTCCCAAGTGAAATCTGTCCCCACTCTCTAGAAGATTCCTCTGGAAGAAAGCAGATGCAAACCCAGTCACTTGAAGTTGTTGAGCCTGATGTGATTTTCTGCACCTGTCCTTGAAGTTGTCTGTCATTTCTGGAGGAGGGGAATTACAGGACAGGAGGCTGAAATTCACCAGACGTTGGAGGTCAAACAGTCTGATTGTTGGCCAGCCAAGAGCAAAGGAACAGTACCTTTCAATTCGGCAGCAAATAGTTCTTCATCCTGGGTTCCTTTACACACAGTTGAGTGTAGTTCAGACACTGAAGGCCCCATGGAAGCTCCAAACTGCAAAGATAAATGATAAATGTATAAAGTGCTTTCCTGTGGTCTCTGAGTATATTGCAAATAAGAAGCAGTAATGTGGTTCCAAGTTACAGGACACCAGATTAAGACAATAGATATGGGGGGAGGCTTTACGAAGAATAAAAATCCGTGGCAGATAAGTTCCCATTGTGGCTTGATGGGTTAAGAACCCGACTAGTATCCATGAAGATGAGGGTTCAATTCTTGGCCTCACTCAGTGGGTTAAGGATCCGGTGTTGCTGTGAGCTGTGGTGTAGGTCACAGATGCGGCTTGGATCTGCTGTTGCTGTGGCTGTGGTGTATACCAGAAGTTGCACCTCCAATTCGACCCCTAGCCTGGGAACCTCCACATGCTGCGGGTGCGGCCCTAAAGGACAAAATAAAATGCATTTTTATTCATTAGAGCAATGGTTCGGAAGTACAGACTTAATCATACTGAAAATGTGCTAAGCCCTTTGAATGCAATTGCCCAGTGTAACTGTCTCCAAAATTCTATGAGGTGGTGACTGTTAATAGCAGCATTTCACAGATCAGGTCACTGAGGTCCGAAGAACCCAAGTCCCTTTCGTAAGAACTCACTAGTGATAATTTTTAGAAAAAGTAGCTGAATTTGGTTGGGCTAGACTCCAGAAAACAAGCTCTTAGATGGAAAAACAAGTTGTAAATATCTTTCATGGACAGAAGGGTAGTCTTAGTAAGGCTTTCATCTTAGATCCAATATTTGATATTGACTTAATACCGTCTTTAAGACACCAGGATGTCACAGCAGAGAAAAGTTAATTGAGAGAGATTCATTTTCGTAACACGCTGTTATTTTCAAAATGTACTTTCTGAGCACTTTATGTGCATAGGGGCCTCCTTGATCTTCCCCCAAGCAATCTGAAGACTAGGTAATAATGTAATACATTTACACACGGGACTCTTAGGGGTTTCTCCATGGATCATGGCTCCTCCATATTAACTCCTGCATCAAGATCACCAAAGATGCCAGCTAAAAATTTCCTGCATTTCAGGTTGCTGAACGATCAAGGAACGTGGAGTGACTTCAGGAAACCAGAGATGAGTTGACAAGCTATGTTTTCACATGACTGTCTTTCAGACGGAAGACATCAGGCTGAAACAAGGTGTACCTGGAATGAATCCACTTCAGACTGGGCACATCAATGGAAACGATTTCTCCTGGGCACGTTTGTGCTGTGTCAGTTTTTCAGTGGAAGCAATGTAGTGTCTGCTTTCCCTCTTTGCTGAAAGAGACTGTAAATTCACAGTAGCAGATGGCACCTTCTTAGAAACACAGTTATGCAGACCCGTAGAGCACAGAGGGACAGACTTAGGAAGGCAAGACAAAATCAGCACTAAAATTCCATTTTAAAGGGACAGTGTACAAATTTAGCACCAGTGTCCAGTTCTACAAATCTGTAGGCATTTATTGCGTATCTACTTGGCAAAGACCTTGTGCTGTGGTTAGCTACCAGTACAAAGGGAAAATTAAAAGAGGAACGTGAGGAATTATTCTTTTCTGCAAAAACTTACACTTCTACAGGTAAGATGGACATTTTGACCACTAACCCTCATATAAAGGTAAGTTCTAAATAGTGGTACAACTATTGGCGAAGAAATAAGAGTGTATAATCTTCACTCTTGTCCACCAACTCTCGTCTGGTGGTTGCTAATAATAGTGGCAGTAGAAGGAAAAACAAGGAGTTGCACAGGGTTAATGTTTGCATGGTTAAAGCACAAGATGTTGTACGTGTTTAAAAGTTGAGGGGGGAGTTCCCCTTGTGATTCAGTGTTAACAGACCTGACTGGTATCCGTGAGGACATGGGTTTGATCCTTGGCCTCGCTTAGTGGGTTAAGGATCCAGCGTTGCCATGGGCTATGATGTAGGTGACAGACGCAGCTTGGCTCCCAAGTTGCTGTGGCTGTGACGTAGGCCTGTAGCTACAGCTCAAATACAACCCCTAGCCTGGGAAACTCCATTTGCTGCAGGTGTGACCCTAAAAAGAAAATAAATAAACAAACAAACAAACAAACAAATAAATAAATAAATAAATTCGAGCGGTTAGTTTAGTTAGAGTGAGTTTGGTGATCTTGATGCAGGAGTTAATATGGAGGAGCCATGTTCCAAAATATGCCTCTAACCTCAAAGGAAAAGAGAAGAGGTATGGGGGACACCTTGCGAGTTCCTCATGAGAATGTTGGGAGGGAGTTCCCCTTGTGGCTCAGTGGGTTAAGAACCCAAGTAGTATCCATGAGGATGTGGGTTCGATCCCTGGCCCCACTCAGTGGGTTAAGGACTCAGCGTTACCGTGAGCTGTGGTATATGTCGCAGACGTGGCTCAGATCTGGCGTTGCTGTGGCTGTGGTGTAGGAGGCAGCTGCAGCTCCAATTCGACCCCTAGCCTGGGAACTTCCATATGCCACAGGTGCAGCCCTAAAAAGCAAAATGGCAAAAACAAAACAAAACCCCCCCATACACAAAATGTTTGGAGCCATGGGTGCTCTTCACACATGAAGCTCAGAATGAACATTGTTCCAGTCCAACATGATATTTGCTTACAACTGGCAAGTCAGAAATGAAAACATGAGCTGAAATGACTTGCTGAAGTGCAAAGAATGAAGAGGCTTTAAGTCTTATTTTCATATGGGATTGATTGGTTGATTCATTCAACATTTCCTGCTATGACCAGCTATCAGGACCAGCCCTGGGGCTACAGAGAGCAACAGCCTCAGCCTCACATATCTTTACTCACAACTATAAAAGAAGAGATAAGCAAATGTCTTCCACTGAGAACCTACTGGGATGGAGGGTAATACAGCACTTTGGTTCTTACTTCCCAAGGTCCTAAGAACTGAAGTGGAGCTGAGCTTCGTATATAACACCCAGAACATCTATTTGACAATTCCCCAAGTTTAAAAGCCAACTTGGGTCTTTTGGCTCATTTCTTCCACAATTCATTTAAAGTCCCATTTTTTTTTCTTTCTATCTTTCTTCCAAACATTCCATCTGTAATATATGTTTGGGCTTTTCTCTTTTGGACCAGCTGGTTGGTTCTCATTTTGACTGGTTTAAAAAAGAAACTGTCTTTAAAATGGGGGCTTCAAAATGGGATGCTGTCATGCCCAAAGGAGCACAGGAAAAGCTGTGCATCAAGAAGGGGGCGATCGAACCCAAAGTACGGCCAGGGGCACCTGGTGAAGACGGCTCTCACCTCCTTTGATTCGGTACCTCCAAGTGCTCTGTTGGGTTTCTCACCCCTGCCCCCATCCTCTTCTGTTACTCATCATTGCAGCTCTGTTTTCTATTTGGCGCGTATTGATTTTTCAACAGTCAGTAAGGTTACTGGTTTAGCAACTTCCTGTGTCTTTTCCATCTCTCAAAGAGAGTATGCAGAGAGGGTGCCTAACTCCACTAGGGCACTCAGACTGACCACGATACACTTTGGACACAGTCATAGGAGGCGAGAGAATAGTTTGTACTCCCCAAGGGGCGGTAACCTACGTGGTCCCCCACTTCATGGGAGCAGGGGAGAACGCAGTGGAATGTCCCTGGAAGGCCAATTTGGCAGGCTCCCCGCCTGCTGACAGCAAAGGCATTTATGGCAGAACGTCTTAGAGGGTTGGAACCTTTTGAAAAATGACTTCCGGAAGTCGTTTCAAGGAAATAGAAAGTCTTTGCTGACTCAACTTAGCAAATCCCAGATGTAGTGCGTCTCTTAAGCCACAGTGTCAGGGATCTGGTAGCTGATAGTTTGAGCTTATGCTTTTATCTCTAACATACTGGAAACTGGATAGCATCGCCTTTCCTCAAACCTGGTTTGAGGTTTCTTGTTTGGTCAGTAGCTAGACTTGATTAATATCCCTGTCATGTCCCTATGTTGTGTGAACAGAGAGGATTTGGGATAACAGAATGTGGGAGGCAGAGGGGGGCTTAGGGATAAGGCAGTTCAAATTCCTTATCTGGTAGATGGGTAAATAAGGCCAGAAATACCAAGAAACTTTCTGAAGGGCACAGTTAGTCAGGGACAGTGTGAGGATGAGAGGGCAGGTGTCCCAAGTCCCAAGCAAAGTGCCGTCTGCAATATGACAAATCTCCATGGCATCTGGGCTTCCCCTCAAGCCTGAGATATACCCCAGCAACCACAGCACTGCTTGGTAGATCCATAGCTTCAGATCCTAAAATAACTACCTTCCGAAAGAGAGCGGAATCTTCCAATCAGATTTATTTAACACTGGGTTGGATTATACTTCTGGAACAGTGCTATCCCAGAGAAATAGACTGAGAGCTCCATCTATTATTTTACATTTTTTAATTGGCCACATTTGCGTTTGGGGTTAGCAGATGAAAACTATTACATTTAGAATGGGTAAGCAATGAGGTCCTGCTGTACAGCACGGGGAACTCTGTCTGGTCTCTTGGGATGGAACATGATGGACGCTAACATGAGGAAAAGAATGCATGTATATATATGACTGGGTCACTTTGCTGTAGAGCCGAAATTGGCACAATGCTGTAAATCAACTATAGTTTAATGAAAAATCTAAAAGAGAAAACAAGCAGAAGGAGATAAGTGTACTTAATTTGTTACTATACTTAAAAAAACTCAGTACATCCAAAACATCGTGAGTTCAACAATATAACCAAAATAAGTCATTATTGGTATTTCACATTTTTCAGAAATACAGAGTCTTTGGAATCTGGTATGTATTTTATTTCAACAACCACACGTGCTTAGTGGCTACCGTAGTGGACGGTACAACACTAGAGCCTGTCCAGTCCTCTTTTGTGGTCTTCACTGAATTAAGCTTAGAGCCGAGCTTCAAATGGTTTAATCTCTGCAGAGGATATTTTCTGAATCAAAACCAAAAAAATTCATGTGCCGTTTCCACGAATGAGAAGCAGCCCGGAAGATGCAGTTTAGAAACCAACATATTCAAATTTCTGGTACATTTTAATGGTTCTTTGGAACGAGGGGATAGCATATTGAAATTGGTACTTGAAAAATCTAAAGCAAACACAAACTGTAGATGAGCTACCCTACAGAATTTATAGTGATTTTGGAACAAGCTGCTCCACTGCTTCTGTTTTTGATGGCTATGATTCTTTTTGCTGAATCCTCTCATGTTTTTGCTTTTTCCTATTAGCCAGTTGGTGTGGTTCCAATAGCTTTATCAGACTCCCCTAAGGCCAGGACACCCTAAATTCCTTGACAGCGCTGTCTGTGAAGCGACTTTTCCTCTCTAGGCAATACTCTGCTTTCCTACATGGTAAATTTCTTTGACAGTAGAATTTCTCAGAGTTGAACAATAGGTTTATATGTTATTGGTAGAAGGGGGGAGGGGATGTTCATTCTCATTACAGAATTCCTAAAGATAGTTCCTGAAGGTACCAGGTTATGAGAGCAAGAACTTTTAAAGCTGGTGGACAGCCTTGGGGGTAGATGGGTGGGCAGGGCACTTTTCAGCCCAGGTTGCCAGATAGCCTTGGACAGTCAGAGACTCTAAGCTCTTAAGAAGGCAGAATCTACTCCATTGGTTTATGCCTGTAGGACTTGGCACAATATTTAGTCATTTAGTAGCTTCCTAAAATGTTGATGATCAGGTGAGTAAGGGATTAAGGAAATCATGCTTCACATTTTTCTTTCTGTTCCCTGAATCCTTTTGCCTCCTCTTGATCTTCCTGCAGGGGTCAAGGAAGACAGGTTGGTAGACCCCTGAACCTTTAAGAGTTCAAACGGTCACTTCAGGGGGTGGGAGAAGGGTCTTTCTCTCTTCACTTCCTTATCAAAAATTGAAAGGCGTTTGGCTGTTACCTCCAGATAGAAGAAAGACCCAGCTCCAGGGCTGTTGGCATCTCAATTCCCAATGCCCCTCTCCTGCCTTATACCCCTTGCTTCTGAGAGATTGAAAGGAGGGCAGCTGGGGTTAGATGACAGTCGGGCTATACATTCCAAGCCTCCTGGATGCAGTCTCGGGTCTGCTGTTCCAGTGACGGGAAAGAGTTCCTGGTTTGTGCTCTCAACATCTCACCTCAGTTGTGTCCCAGGCCTGTGTGGTTGGGGTCCTAGCATTTCTCTGACTTCGGAAATTGGGACATAGCGCAAGCGCGCGTGTGTGTGTGTGTTGTGTGTGTGTGTGTGTTTGTGTGCACGTGCTTAGGAGGTGCTGGAAAGTGGCAGGGAAGGCGAGTGGCTTCTCTCCTACTGGCAAGTAGGCCCTTCCCCCCATGGAAGCTTAGCTCTCTCCCCCAAGACTCCCCACCTTTCCGCTGCTACAGGGACTCTTAGGGAGGGGCCCTGGTGGTGAGCTAAAGTCCTCCTATGTCAGCTGACTTGGCAAGGCCAACTGGCTAGAGATAGGAGGCTTGGGCTTATCACTGTTTGATGCTCAAAATGTAGATTGTAGCAAAGCTGAAGATAACTGTATTTGTATAGCTTTGGGATGGGGGATGGACCGTATACCCCACCTGGAGTTTCTTTGTCTATTAGCATAGTCTCCTTGTGAACCATTGAGGTGTCTGGGTATGCTCGTGGGGGGTCAGGGAGAGGTCTATGTAGATGTGTGTGGGGGGGGCAAAATGTAATTTTCATAACCTTTGCTGGGTGACTCAGCTAATTTTGACAACTTATTCAGAGCCAGGGCGAGGTCCTTTTGAGAAATGACTCAGGTGTTGGCAGAGATTAGACTAAGAGAGGAGATGGTCAGACTTGGTATCAATGACCACCTGCCTCTAACCCCATCCCACCCTGCCACACATCACACACACACACACACACACACACACACACACACACACACACACTGAATAATAAGGCCAAGAGGGAGCTCCGGAAGAGAGGAGTGTTTTTTTTTTTCTAAAGGATGTAATAATAAAGTCCTCTCTTAATAAGCCTCTGTAGGGGGTCTGGCTCAGGTTGTGGGAAAAGAAGGAAAGATCCAGCTATTTGGTACCCAGAGCAAAGGCTGAAACATTAGATCAGCTGCAAACAAATAAAACCAGCCTCCTTCTGACACTCATCTCTGGAAGAAGAAGGTGAACTTCCTGCCAGAGGAGCTTTTTGAGCCTACCAGCCTGGCAAGCCCAGCTCATCGCCTACCCTTACCTTAAACTCTTGCCTAGAAAACGCACTCAATTCCGGTATAGACTGACCACCACCAAGCCTGCATGTGAGATTTCATACCGTTTGCTTAATCCCGATGCAGTGACCACACTCTCACTGATGCCAAGGCACTGATCTACCTGTTTTCAGGAGCTCTGGAGGTCACCTCCAGGCTGGATCAGGAAACCCCAATGCTAAGAACCATCACAGGCCATCCACTGCCTCTTGAGTAAGATAAGACGATATCATGGGCTGCCCTACTGATGAGCTCTCTGCCTCGGAGTTACTCCCACCTGCTTCTCCCTGGGTCAGTAACTACGGCACCAGTAGCTTCATCAGCTCTGCTCAGTTTCCTGGACATCAGCTTGGGCCAATCAGACCTCAAAACAGAAGACATTAAGAAATACTACTAGATCTTTCTCAAGAACACTTCTTCCTAGATTTCTTTCTTATCTGAAAGGGAGAAATGAGGCAGCTCTTTCCTATCTGCACAGTGACTGGAAATCATTGATTGGAGCCTTACTCTTCCAGCTTTTCCCAGAAGACCACACCATAGATGTTCCCTAGGTTGTCAGCTCACCCAGCCTGTCCTTAGTTCACTTCCTTAAATATGCAAATGCAATATGCTTGTTACAAGAACAAAGAGCAGGATCAAACACATTAGGTGAGATCCTAGGCTTGTTTTATTCAAATGTATGAATCAGTTCTGCTAAACATCTGGGGGTCTGGAAGACAGGGTCATGGATAATTGCAGGGCGGGTAGGAGTCCTTCAGAAGTGGTGCATAAGATGTGGGTAGGGGTTCAGGGCAGTGTCCGTCTGGATGCCTGGATTGACCTCCATGTTCATTATCTATCCACAGACTACTCAAAGGACCAAGCAGTAATAGCCCTGGAACCATGATTAAAGAGTGCAGGACATCATCTACACTTAAAAAACAAGGAAGAAGAAGAAGGATGGCAAAGAGGTCATTTATAGAAAAGAAATGAGTCATATGGTTGCAGCCAGTCTCAGGTGGGTGTCTGCCATTTTATTAATGCATACATTTTTTGGCAATTAAACAAAGTCAAATTCAATAAAAAGATAAATGCTGACTAGGGAACTCATGAAACGCTTGTTTAACTTTACGAATTGCTTAAGCATTCTCTTTTAGAAAACTCTTGGAAGTTCTGTAAAGAGAGATGCATACATTAGGGTAAGTTTGAAACCTCCTCCAGCCTGCAAGTTAGGCTAAAAACATAGATGTTCACTACTGTTTTCATTCTGTTCATCGACAAATTCACTTGTCAAAATAAGAAAAAGATCTGAATTTATCATTGTACTAAATGTAAAATGAACTGGAAGCCACAACTCGGCATATACCCATCTCTCTCAGAAAACAGTCATGGAGCTATAAAGATGGGTATTTACTGCCTTTTTTTTTTCTTTTTAAAGTAGATGCTTAGACAGATTAACAAATGAGTTCTAATTAGTCCCAGGTGACAGGCTTATCCCCACAAGGGCTGGCCAGTATCTCTTCCTTACACAGCCACAGGCTGCAACCCTAACTTTAGCCGATCATCTTGCAACGCTCACAGCTCCGGCTCAGCTTCAACTTCAGTACAGAAGCAAATCCACCTCCTCGTTTAGCTACATATCTCAGAATTTCCACTCTACTAATGATATCATCCTCACACTGCAAAGATGGTACCTTTACTTCCTATAAAACCATGAGGGCATTCTACTTATCCCTAAGATCCCTGTAATCTTACTTGAAAATTTATTGGATGGGAAATATTGCTGAGGAAATATTGCCTCTCATATGCCATGCAATTTTCATATTCATGTTTGACATTACCAATCAGGAAACAATTTTAATGGCTCAATGCAAATGTGACGATGTAGCAAAGGCCTCGGAGATGACTAAAGCATAACTGGAAGGCTGTGAACCACATCTGCTCTAAACCATGTCTGACCTGTACTTCTCACTTCAGGTGGAGTTTGAAAAACCTTGTTTACTGTACTGGCTATGACCACTACAGCATCATCAAAGTCAAAGAATTCATCCAGTATCTACCTTTTGAAGAATGAATATGTTTCTCATGGATTTATAGGTTAGATGTTTTGTTTCATTTTAGGCTAATAGTAACTAGTACAAACATAGTCTTCATTTATTGACCTTCTGTATTGTCTATTGTAAATAAAGCATACATGCATTTTTGACTTATCCTAGTGGGTTTATTCCCAACTGTATTGGAAAGGTCTTGTCTCTAATTTTGTCAAGCATTTTTGCACGCCAGGAGGAGCATTTAATTAAGGTACTAAGATTGTCTGCATACTACAAAGCTTTGGCAGTTTGAAGAGCTCAGCTTCAATCCCTAAACCCCCGCTTTGAAGAGCCCCATCTAGACCCCAACTTTGGGGAGAAAAGAGATTGCCTACTGAAAGTTTGCTTGCATGCTGGAACAAAAAGGAAAACTTCTCCCATCCCACTCGGTCCCTAAAAGGGGGCACGAGCAACCTCTCATCTCTATGGCTTCCTCCTCATAAGAGAAATGAAACTCTTTAATTAAATCCTGGAGAGGTGTGAAACCTGAGTGTCACCTCCTACCATGTCATCCATATTGAAGAGAGAGGTCTTTTGGGGAGGTTGAGAGGGAAAGAAGGAACCCCTAACCTGCTTTTTTTTTTTCCTGATTTAATAATGTCTCTTAGCCTCCCGAGCCCACTGTGGTTTTCTTGAATTGCACAGCTGTTGCACAGATGGCAAGAACCTAGATCAATGCTGATCTTTGGCCAAAATGAAATGAAGGACTCAGTAGAATGGAAAGTTAGTGCAGAGTCATTGGGGCCGTCTGGGATGTATTCCTCCCCATGGAAGGCGAGAAACTCAAAGAAGATGTACTGGACCTTAAAAGGAAAAATATCTTCAAACAATTGGCTTTGGAACAGACACAGAAGAAAATTCACCAGAAAGCTACTGTGTTTCTCATCGTTCATCCATCATCATGGAGATAGATTCCCTTTGGAGGATTTTGAGCTGAGAGCACACGCCAGGGCCCTAAAGGGTAGTGTAGGACCTGCATTCTTTTGCAGGTCCCATCTTGCCCCACTTGGACTAATGCTGGAGGTCAGAGTGGTAAGGAAGAGGGAATAGGGAAGAGAGTTCTAGTCCATCTTTTAGCATTTTCATTCCTTTTGCTCATTTGAAACAGCAAAATCTCCTCTAAACCCTTAGGTTCCCTTCCTTCCTTTACCTGTTATCAGGGGCTGAGAAGTTGATAGGAAGGAAATACATATTGGATTGATTTCAGCAGCAAAGTTTGATGAAGGGAGTAGCTCCCCACCCCAGTTCTCTCTTCCACATCTGAGTTTTTCTAGTCTTTTTATTGTTTAATATGGTATGGAGCTCTACCTAGCAAAAATGGAAATAAGTGCAAATTATTAAAAGTTTGCATTTCTTCGTGAAAGTTTACATACAGGCTCATCATTAAGTAGTTACTACCTAACAGTTTATATGAGATTAAAAAAACGTGGATATCTCTAACAAATTATGGATCACATTGCATGTTCGATGAAAAGCTCTGAATCTGCCCATTTTAGGCAAAGAATCAATGTACCTGGGAAATAGACTGTCATTCTGACGTGGCTGCCAGCCCACTGTGTGTATGACCGTTTCAAAGCTTTTGATGACTTGCTGCTGTGGTTTGCACATCGGAGAGAAAAGCACAGCCCTGTCTGCCTCTCCTTCCCTGATGAGAGGGTAGCAGGTACAGTAAACAGAACTGGTACTATTCCTCCTTAGCCAGCCATTCCAGCCAAGAATCCCTGCATGGTTCTACCCACGGTTTCAGGCCAGCCCACCCTCCACACAGCAGCTCCACATTTTAAGAGCTTCAGATTGCCTGAACTGGTATCTCTGGGGATGGAATCAAGAAGTCTGTATTAAACAAAAAAAATTCCTCCAGGTGATTCTAATGAATAACCAGCTCCAGTAACTATTACTTCAACTGAGTTTTATGAACTTGACTTGTTTGTTGCTCTGGCTAATAGATTCAGACTGCTTTTTCTGCCTTTACTAACATTTCTGGCCATGATTTCTGGTGTTCTTTCTTTCCCTTCCTATCTAAGGAGATTTGGGGTCTTAGAACCTGCTGTCGATCCTACTTTGTTGACCCGTACACTAGTCAGTTTTGGTTGCCTCCCTCTCAAGCATCCATATCCTTCTCCCACTAGCATATCCTGGCTTCTCTTTGGGGAACTCACCCACTCCCTCTTGTGTGTGACTGAAATTGTTCTATTAGCTCTAGTTCTAGAGGAGATACCTGATTGGCTTAAGGCAACAAGATTATTTTATCTATTCCTCAGGCACAGCGGTTAGTTTAGGAATGAGCTTAACAGAGATAGAGACAAGGTGTTTGAGACGCCTGTGACAAAAAAGTTTGTCCTTATTTTTTTCGTAGATACCGGAAAGGATGCTTTCTCCCCTTGGTAGATGTGACAAGGAAGGCAGCACCTGCCAACTGCCATCTTGCAACTCTAAAGGAAGAGTCTACCAAGAGTGAGTTCAGAGTTCCCGTCGTGGCGCAGCGGAAATGAATCCGACTGGGAACCCTGAGGTTGCGGGTTCAATCCCTGGCATCACTCAGGTGGGTTAACGATCAGCATTGCCGTGGGCTGTGGTGTGGGTCGCAGACACAGCTCGTATCTGGCGCTGCTATGGCTGTGGTGTAGGCTGGCAGCAACAGCTCCTATTGGACCCCTAGCTTGGGAATCTCCATAGGCCATATGTGAGGGCCCCAAAAAGACAAAAGACAAAAAAAAAAAAAAAAAAAGAATGAATTCAACACTGAAGAAGCAAGGCTGACAGGACAGAGAAAGAAACAGTGTCCTAGTTACAGCACTGGAGCTGCTGGTCAGTGAGGAGAGTGTTGAAACACTTCACATTGACGGAGGATGGTGTCCACCAAGGCAGTAGCAGTGAGAGAGATTAATGGGGTAGGCTGTGGGATGTGAATATGAGAAAGATAGTCTTTGATGATGGAAGGTGAAAGATAAAATCTTAGAGAAAGGTTTCAGATGTGGTAGAAGTGAACGGAGTCCTGGGTGTGGGTAGAAGGGAAATTTTGAGTAAGGAGGGCTATCCTGCTACTCACATGAGGGAGGAAAAGAAGAAAAAATGGGCATGTTGGTACATTCTCAACTGATTATCAATTTGAACTCTGGACTTATTCAATCTTCCATTCCCTTACTCATTCAACCAATACTTAGTGCCAAGTATTAAGCTATATGCTTGAGATACAGCATGGTTCCTTTATAACCCTTCTGTCAGGCTGAAATTTCCGTGAAGATCTGGAACCTACCAGAAAGGAATAGCTGTATTCCCATTTCCTGAATTCTAAATCACCCCCAAGCTGATTATACTGGAATTGGATACAGCTTCCCCAGAGACACATTTACATTCTCTCAAAGCCTTAGAGATTCTGTGAAACCAATGCTTTGAGTATAGATTTTGGACCAAGACCATATTGCCTCTTACTAATGTAACATGAGACCCACCTCTTAGCAAAGGGGCTCCATGATTTTCTTCCCCAAAGGTAGCAAATGCCCTATTCCTTCAGACTTAGGTTCCCAGGGCCTGCAGTCAGCCAGCTCCTTCTGGAAATCACATTGTTTTAGATGATGTCGAGCTCTGATGGGTGGAGAAACAAGAATGCTTTCAGTGGTCTCGTTTGAAAGCCTTTGATGTTCCTTCTAAGTCATATTGTGTCCGTGGAAATGTTGGTCTGAGCAGACTCTGGCAATTCTTTCAAAATGCGCAAATGTTGAGTGTGTGTTTTTAATGGCTTTAAGCATTTAGAACCATTTAGAAATAATTAGAAGTAGCAGCCCGCTAAGCCAAGAAGGCTGAGGGCCTGGATGGCTACTGGCTTGTTGTTGTGCCTGGGACAGTGTTGTGAAAGGGACGCTTAGGTCAATGGTGGTTCCTGCTGAGAAAATTCAGGCATAATCTAAATCAGCTGCTGCCTCTGTGGTGCATATGCGCCTGAAAATGGGTCTTAGGAATTAACTGGGGAGTAATGGTCCCTTAGGAAAAGGACAATTAAATACACATGCAGGAACGAGCACATTAAATATATAAACACATACACATCTAAATTTTTTTTAAATAAGGATATTTCTTCAAATTAGAAATTTATAGAAACCAAAGCCAAGCATCCAAATTTTTTTGTCCAAGCAATTCTCCAACATAGCCTAGGGAGGGTAACAAGCTGAAAGAGAAGGGCAGATTTCAGAAATCATGTAGGCGGTGGTCAACCAAGGATAGAGAGAGATGGATTAGGTTATCCATAAGCACATTAAGATGATAAAAAAAAAAATTCCAGTATCAGAAGGAAAAAAAAAACAGTTGAAAGATCATTAACAGGAATCAGAGATTAATCGACATAAAACTTAAGAAGGCTGAGCCCGGGTTATCTGCTATCAATGGGACTTGTTTTAGCAGGGAATTTCAGAGGATTTATCACCAGATAATATGGATAAAGAGTTGCTCTTGAGTCTTTAAAGAGATATAACCAAATGAAGTAATCCTGCAAGATGACTTTTACAACGACCCATATTCAAGACAAAAAAATAAAAAATGAACATAGGAACATTGGGTCTTTTGCACACCCACATGCAAAATGTATCATCTCCATGCTTCCTTATTCTCTAACTCGAAAGGAAAAAAATCAGTTTGGGTCTCTTTCTTGGAGAGAGCCAGCTTTGAATTTGAGAGACACTTCTTGCCAAATGAATTCATCCTTTCAATTCTGTTAGAAGTTAGATGGACACACAGAGAGGAGAAAAAAATAAAAAATCAAACCCTTCCTTTTTTGCTTGCTCCAATCAATTTAGATCCTTTCCATTTTAAGATAGCAATGATAACTAGGATATTTGGAAAGTCAACTTCATCACAGTTTCTGAATTTAAAACAGAGATTATAGACAAATGACAGCTTTTGCCTTTTTCCATTAATAGCAAAGAATAGCCAATTTAATCAAATAAACAAATGAGCAAAACTCTTATAAGGCTTTCTTTTTTCCTCTTTCTGGAAATGAGTACCATGTTCTTTCATTTTCTTGTCATTGGGTACTTTTCTCCGAGGGCAGACAACGAACTAGGATTCCACTTTTGCCTTTTGACCCGATGGGAACATTGGGCTTCTTCTTCTTTTTCTCCCTTGAATCTTAAGACTATGTGTGGTGCACGTTTTCTCCATGTCTTTCCTGAGGATGGGCTGCACACACCTGTGTGCTCTCACTTGCCTTGGTTGGCTCTCAGGGTTCCGGCCCCCAAGGCCCTTGTCCAGACCTCACAAGGGCCAGAGGAGGCAGAACTAAGGCTGAAGTGTCATGCGATGTGACAACCCCATTTGCATACTTTGCTGACCCTTCTGGAAGTGTGCGCTGCAAAGAGAATGCCAATGTAACAGCGGGCCTGGCCAGGCTGGGCTAGGCAGGGCCAGATGCATCAGTGGCTCTGACTGGAGGAGCTGTTCTGGTCAGGAGCTCCCGCTGTTTCCTCTGTGCCTGGACAGGCTCTAGAGTGACCTAAAGCGTTGGCAGCTGAATCCCAGCCCTTGACACCCTCCAGAACTCGAAGGCAGCTTACCCAGGCGGTGAAGGGCAAAGGCTTTGGAACTGAGCGGGCTTGAGAACTAGCCATTCCTAAAAGGGCTCTTAAAACCCGTGGAAGGGACAATAGCCTTGAAAGCCAAGGTTCTTAATTTCCACCAGTTGGGTGTTTTGGAAAACACCTAAGGTAATGTAAGCCTTCAATGTGTGACGTAAACGGCATCCTGGAAAGAAAATCGGTAAGGGTTTCAACTGGCCGGTTTGCACAGACCGGATAACGGTTGTCAGACCCTGTGGAGGAGAAGTTATAATGAGAGAAAAGGTGGAGGAGTTCCTGCTGTGGCGCAGTGGGTTAAGAATCTGACTGCAGTGGCTTGGGTAGCTGTGGAGCTGTGGGTTCCATCCCCAGCCAATGCAGTGGGTGAAAGGATCCGTAGCTGCTGTAGCTATGGCTCAGATTCAATCCCTGGCCTGGGAAACTGCATATGCCCTGGGTGCAACCATAAAATTAAAAGAGAGAGAGAGAGAGAGAGAGAGAGAGAGAGAGAGAGAGAGAGAGAGAGATGCTAACATGTGCCTTTTTCCCTGAGAAGGGGTCTTGTTCCCTGTCTGCTACCCTCGGTAGGTGTGGGCAGGACAATGGAAATTCCACACATGGGAGCAGGTGCGACTCCCTGACTGGATGTCTGGAAGGCACTGGGCTTGATAAGAAGCCCTGCATGGCAGCACGCGGGGACACTTAGGACAGAATGGACAGCAGGCCTATTCTAGGCAGGAAAGGCAAAGAGCTGGGTGCGATTGAGAGCAGAGGGCGTGGGGGTGTCTCATCAGAATCATGGATGGTAGAGGTTCCCTACGGGAAATCACTCAAGTATCTGAATTTACTATATGAATTTAACTAGATCGAGTATTTTGCCAATAGGTGACATAGGCGCTTAAGAAATAATTTAAGTTCATTTATAGCAAAATAGCCAAAATTACAGTCTTTATGTACCCAAGTGTGTGGCTTACAAATTTTTTACCTGGTGAAGGACTTAATGTAGGACTTTTTAATGGAGAGCCATTAAGGGTTCTTGATCGCTAGAACTAAAATTTTGTGGTAGAGAGAAGGAAAGAACTAGGGGGCTGGGGGACTAGTTAATGATAAGAGTGATATTCAGTGAGAAGAAATGAGGTTTTGATTTTCGACTTTGACAACCAGAAAGAGAGAAAATATGGATTTGAGATACACCCTAGATGTTTAGGATTCAGAAACTAATTCAATGTAAAGGTCAAAATGAAAGGGCAGTTTAACTACTGGAAAAACCTCGAGTACATGGAAAAAGATGGTGCAGAGGAGTTCTCATTGTGGCTCATCGGAAACGAACTCAACTAGGATCCATGAAGATGCGGATTCAGTCTCTGGCCTCGCTCAGTGGTTTAAGGGTGCTGCATCTCTGTGAGCTGTGGTGTAGGTGGCAGGTGTGGTTCGGATCTGGCATTGCTGTGGCTGTGGTGTAGGCCGGCAGCTACAGCTCCAATTTGACCCCTAGCCTGGGAACCTCCATATGTTGGAGGTGTAGCCCTAACAGGCAAAAAAAAAAAAAAAAAAAAATGAAAAAGAAAAAAAATATGATGCAGAAGAGCAGGTGATAATGTAGAAGATGGTGAGTGTGAGTCTGTCTTTCAAGTAATTTGTTACATGCTTTTACAGCAATCAAAATATTCTACATAGCCGTGTGAGTAAAGCAATAGAATGTCACAGATACAAAAATGGATGTACAGATGTGCACTGAATATTCATCGCCACAGTAAATACATAAGAGCCAAAATCTGGAAACAACTCAAATGTGGTCTATCCATACAGTGGACTATTATTCAGACATAAAAAAGAATGAAGAACTGATGCATGATACAACAGATAAACTGCACGTCATGCCAAGTGAAAGAAGTTCATCACAAAAAGTCACCTGTTATGCAATTCTATTTATATTAAATGCCTCGAAGAGGAAATATATAGAAACAGAAAGTAGATTAATGGTTGCCAAGGGCTGGGTTGGGTGTGTGTGGAAAAGACAAGTGATAGCTAATGTGTACAGGATTTCTTTTAAGGGGGGCAAAAATGTGTAAAATTAATTGCAGTGATGGCTGTACAACCCTGTGAATATACTAATAAACACTGAATTTACACTTTATGTGAATTGTATGGTATGAAAATTATATCCTAATTATATTTATATTTAAATACAATCATATTTATATTTATTTATTTATTATTTATTTATTCATTTTGGCCATGCCTGTGGCATGCAGAAATTCCCAGGACACAGATGGAACCCACACCATAGCAGTGACCTGAGCCACAACAGTGACTATGCCAGATTCTTAACCCGCTGAGACACCAGGAAACTCCAGTAATTACATTTTTTTTAAAAAGTAAATTTTATGGGCGTATAGTTGACTTAGTTGTGTTTTTTTCAGGTGTACAGCAAAATAAATGAGTTATATAAATACATTTATCTGTTCTTGTCCAGATTCTTTTCCCATAAAGATTATTACACAGTATTGTAATAATACTGTGTCCTGCAATAGGTCCTTGTTGCCTATTTTATATAGGGTAGTGTGAATTACGTTTTTAAAAATGTAGCAGAGAGCATTAGGAACTTCTCCAGGTTGACTGAGTTAGTAAAGGAGCAGAGTGAGTCTCAGATTTACCCAGAGCTGAGCACATAGAGACTCAAAAGCAATTTCAGGTCTGCCTCAAACTGTGTCATTTTGGAGACAGATCAGGTAGGTGTTTTGAATTGGCTTCCTTTTAATGCATACCCAGGTAACATTGGTATCCAAATCTAAATTCAAGTCTACAATTGCATAGACTTGTTTCTTGAGAATAGCAGAAGGTCACAAACTCAACCTCCACAGGGATTTTCTGATATGAAAATGGGGTAGGCATGCTCTGACAAAATCTACTGAATAATTAGATTTCTAATGGTCAGGGTTTGGGGTGGGGTGGGTGAAGAAGCTGTAAGTGTTTGGTTGTCTGATGAATGCTATAAAGAGCAGGCTGTCAACACTAGGTTGAGTGGTGTGGCTGGAGCTCCAAATCTCTTATTGCAAACCATCGGGCTAATGCAGGATGTGGTTGGGTGACTTGCCCCAAGTCACTTAGGCCCCTTGAGGTGATGTTAGACACAAGTGCTAAAGACCTTTTTAATGTTACAGTACTCAGACTCCATGCTGCTTGAGAGCATTTCAAAGCTTTTTTGAACTACTGACAACAGGTGTTTTACTTCTCATTGGAAAACAATACCCTGATTCAGATTTTGCAAAAAAAAAAAAAAAGTTGCTAAAACAATTGTATTATTTGAAAAGGCAAAGGAAATTCTGGTCCTATAGATGTTGGAGATCAATAGCTTCCCTACATTCTGTAGTTGTTTTCATTTCTCTTTGCAGTAAAACCATCTTGAAACTCGAAACCCTAAACATAGCCTGTACATGACAGCAAGGAAACTTTTAGAAAAAGAATAAATTGCTGAATGTTAGTGTGGACTGCAATTTCTTGATGTGGAATGGAAGCAGATGCGCCCAACTTAACACGTCATTATTAAATTCACTTCCAACTGGAATTTTCTTCTCCTTTGGTGGGAGGGAGAGGTCTTGGCACAAAGCTCTATTTTCTGTTAATCAAGCACCCTTATTTTTGTGCATGCTATGATAAGTTACTCTTGCATCATATATTAATCTTAAATAAAGGTTTAAACCAAAGACCTGAGTCCTGGATTCTGTCACTGTTACACCTGGTTTTAAGAGTGGGATGTTTAGTTGTATTAGCCCTTCAAAAGCACTAGGCTGTAATAGCCTGTTGTATCTATCTTCAGCATCCTTTAGCACCACTTATTAAAGTATAGAATAAACTTGCAAAAGGCAAGCAGCTGACATGTTTCAAGTATTTATTATGGGCTGAACACAGGGCTGGAGACATTGGATCCATCATGGCTAATCCTTGGAAAAGTGATGCAAGAGAGGCATTTTCTCCACAGTGATGGAGCCAGAGAATTGCAGCTCTGAGCAGTTAAGGCTCTTGCCTATGGTCCCGGTTTGGAAGCGGCCAAGTTAGAATTGCAAAGTTCTGACAATGTAGCCTGAGCCCTCTTCACTGTGCATGGAAATGTGGAGATCATCTTATACATGTCTTCATTTTCCAGTTGAATAATGGTAGTGAGGGTGGGTCAGGGACCACCAGCATCACAGAGCTTGGCCAGGACATGAACTGAGGTTGCCTGGGGTGGGGGTGGGGGTGAGACCTCTATGTGGCTTGACCTGCAGGATAACGACAGGGAGGCAAGAACTTAGACATGACCAGGAGTGTCATGGATAGGACTTAATGAAGATGCTGGAGATCCACACTTGTGGATGTATTTTGAGGTCTATTTTTAGGATACAGAAAGGAACTCCCAAGCTCCTCCACGTCAGATTCTACGGTGCCCATCAGAGAAAGAAGCATGGCACTCCATGATCAAGGCAACCTCTGGAGAGTTCTGATCGTCCGTTCCTACTGGCCCAGGGAAACATTAATTTGTACATCCACGAATCCTGCTCTTACATAGAACCTTCTGAGGTTGGGGCAAGAACACTGGACTTGTCTTCAGGATACCTGGTCTGCGGGTTTGGTTCTCGTGGTGTACCACCTCTGTCTAATGGGAGGAGACCTCCCTTCTCTGTGGCTCTGTTTCCTCACCTGGAAAACACTAGACTCACATGTGGTGGATATCCCTGTATATTAGGTATGGCCAGAATTCATATTTCTGCCTTGGAGAACATGTGAGCTGTTTCATCTTGAGTCCTTCACACAAGAGGATTTTGATCATGCGCTTGTGGGGCTGGGGGGCTGTGAGGACATCCATGGCCGGCGAACTTTGAGCGAAGCTCCAGTGGGGGTCAGCACACCAGATTTGCTTTTATACGGGTCCTTTGAACACCACACTCAAATATTCTGAGCCGCATATTAAACACAGGCCAATGGGACTTGGGCCTAAACTGGTGATATATGAACACTTAAAAATATACAAGTCACTAAAAGGAATGGTTCAAATGGCTAATAAATTTGGAACGAATACAAAGAAATACTTTTCCATGCACAGTGTGGTCGACCTGTGGAATTCGCAGCTGCAGGAGGTAATTGAGTCAAATGCCGTGGGTGGATTTCATAAAGAGTTGGTGTGGCAGACAGCTGCCTGGGCCATGCAAATCGTGCTGTTAAAATTACGCACTGGTAAGGCATTCACCATTGTAGCAAGGGGACAGAAGTCTAGAGAACTTGAGACACAAGTGGGGGTAGCAGCTATTTTTACTAGAGAGCCCTTTATTTTTCCAAAGTACTTTCTCACATCACTCCTCTGAAGCAGGAAAAAAAAAAAAAAAAGGATGGGGGGGTGTAATGTTAACCTCTCAGTTTGAGTGTGTCGAAAGAGAGGCACTGCCTATGTTCCCTGTTTTTCCTCAAAAAGGAGAACGATACAAAATTTCTTTTTACCTCAGGTAAGTCAAATTCTTATGTAATTAACTGCACTTTGCCAATAAACTTTCCAAGTTGAAGTTTCTTCTCAGCAATCAGGTCAGATTTTTCTCACCGCTAGGGAGGTGGCAGCACAAAGCTCTTTTGGCCTTTAAGTAATTCTGATGGTGCATTTGTCCAGGAAGCTGATGACTGAAAGGGTCTTCAGAGGATCCTGATTGTCCAAGTCCACCTCAAACCTTTCCGAATCTTCCAGAAGCTCTCTGGGATTGCTCCAACTCGAACTATGTACCTTCAGATAAAGGAAACCGGAAAGCAGAGTAAGTGTCTAGTTTTTAAAACATGTTCCTTTAGGACCCGATGGGATGGATGCATCAAAATGAGACAGCCCAGCATTCTTCTTTGAATGAATGAATGACGTTCATTTGAAAGAATGAAGCCTTAGTCTTTCTAAGGACACAACCATTCGCCCCCCGGTCTGTGTATTTTTGGCTCTTGCTCCCTTAGTCTCAAACCCCGGCATGAGCAACCCTTCAGAGTCAGTGGTCTGGGTTGTTGAGCCTCATTTTTTTGGCATGTTGTGTTTTGGGGGTGGAAGATAAGGAATTGTGATGATGACAAAGTGACCCTCCAGAGTACTTTGAAAAGCATGGGATGGGAGTTTCCATTGTGGCTCGGGGGTAACGAACCTGACTAGTATCCATGAGGAAGCAGGTTCGATCCCTGGCCTCATTCAGTGGGTTGAAGATCCAGCGTTGTGGCTCTGTGGTGTGTGTAGCTGTGGCTGTGGTATGGGCCGGCAGCCACAACTCCAATTCAAACCCTAGCCTGGGAACATCCATATGATGCAGGTGCAGCCCTAAAAAAAAAAAAGGAAAAGAAAAGAAGAGAAAAGAAAAGGAAAGAAAAGAAAAGAAAAGAAAAGAAAAGAATGGGGTAAATGCTCTAGGCTGGCTCCCTGCTGGGGGTGCCAGAAAGGCAGCCTGGCGGCTGACATTGGCATCTGGGTCCAGGTTGTTCAGCCCAGTACAGGCTTGTATTTTATAAAATGCACACGGATCCCTGTGACTGGTCCAAGGGGATTCTACATTGCCAACCTCCATGAAATAAGGCTCTTTAGCTCAAGGGAAAGGTAGCACTCACAGTGCATGGTTTTGGTCTTGCCTCTCTGTGAATCTGCACTAACGCAAATCTCTACTCCTTGGGTACAGAGAAGGCTCATGAAGGACAACAGACCCTTAAAGACAGATGATGGTCAAACCTGCCACACTTTTGGGTCTGTCAAAAGTTTCAGCTTATTCGCATGTTTCTGAGTCAGTAAAAACCAAAAACATATTTTTCCAAACACATTTATACTCTCCCATCATTTAAAAAATCCTGTGTAATTTAAGGGAAATTCAATCCATATGCTTTTGATTTGTTTACACTTGTATCATCAAAATATGTTTTTAAAGAGCTTGCAGAGATCCCAAAAGGCTTCTCAGCCTTTTAAATGAGGCTTTTAAAAGCTTTTTCCCCCCTCTTAGTAAACAGGAGGTTGCATGTTGCCAAGGGTAAATGAACTTGAAAATGAAGAGGTTTGTGCTGGGCTCAGGATTTTCAATCTACCACTTCTGCTTGGGGTTTGAATTCTAAAATCAGCTTCTGGAGACTTATCTTGTCTCTCTGCCTCACCACAGGTGATGAGGCCAAGAAAAGACTTGTTCTGTAACAGCTATCACCAGAGCAAGGGGCCAAAACCTTCTTCAGAAAACAAAGAGAAGGAAAGACAAGGATAAGGCACTACTGTCCTTTCTCTTTTGATGAGAAAAGAAGAGGAAAAGGAAGGAAAGAAGATAGGAAGGAAGGAAGGAAGAAGAAACAAATAAAAAACTCAACTCTAAAAACCCAGACACCATCCCTCCCAAGCCAAATGACCCCAGAAAGCCATGCCAAGAAAGTAACTGGCATCGACTCCTGCTACCTGTATCTTTGGGACCACTACCCTGTTCTTGACAACATCCTCTGTGTTATACGGTCTCATCAGCTCTCATGATTGACAGGGTTTCCAGTCTACAGTGGAGCG
Source organism: Catagonus wagneri (assembly GCA_004024745.2). Classification (NCBI taxonomy): domain Eukaryota; kingdom Metazoa; phylum Chordata; class Mammalia; order Artiodactyla; family Tayassuidae; genus Catagonus; species Catagonus wagneri. The sequence continues at coordinate 5,432,598 of PVHT020003428.1, forward strand.
ACTAAAGCCCGGTGTACACAATGAGTGAAGGTCTATCCTGGGAATACAACCGTTTCCAAATTCTTGTTCATTGTACCTATCAACTAGTGCTGTGCTGTCACCTCCAAGCTTATTTTACAAGTGAGAAAATGTAAGTGAGGCCAGGGATTGAACCTGCGTCCTCACTCACGGATGCTAGTCAGATTTGTTTCTGCTGAGCTACAACAGGAACTCCAAGGAGAATGCTGTAAAGTGAAATCAAAGAAGATGTGATACTGGAGTTCCTGTCGTGGTGCAGCGGTTAACAAACACTACTAGGAACATGAGGTTGTGGGTTCGATCCCTGGCCTTGCTCAGTGGGTTAACGATCCGGCGTTGCTGTGAGCTGTGGTGTAGGTCACAGACAAGTCTCGGATCCCACGTTGCTGTGACTGTGACGTAGACTGGCAGCTGTAGCTCCGATTTGACCCCTAGCCTGGGAACCTCCACATGCTGTGGGTGCAGCCCTAAAAAGAAAAAAAAAATGATGTGATACAAATATCAGTGTATATCATGTTTCTTGCTTCCGCTGGATAGATGAAATAGCTCTATTGCTATGATCAAAACTTTTGCCTGCTGAGCTTACCAACTCCTTCTGGTCTCTTGAGGAAAATCTTACATATCTGGACAACTTAAAATTCAACTGCTATAGCAGTTCCCGTCATGGCTCAGTGGTTAACGAATCCGACTAGGAACCATGAGGTTGTGGGTTCGATCCCTGGCCTTGCTCAGTGGGTTAAGGATCCGGCGTTGCCGTGAGCTGTGGTGTAGGTTGCAGACACGGCTCGGATCCCGCGTTGCTGTGGCTGTGGCGAAGGCCAGCGGCTACAGCTCCTGTTAGACCCCTAGCCTGGGAACCTCCATATGCCGCAGGTGCGGCCCTAAAATGACAAAAGAAGGAAAAAAAAAAAAGAAAGGCTAGACAGGACACATTTAATAGTAATGGTGGGATAATCTGCAGGCTTTTTTTGTCTTTTTTTTTTCCCCTTTCTTTGGGTTGCACAATTAAAGACATGGATTTCCAGTATGAAAGATCTGGTCAGTGACATCATGTTGGAAAAAGTCTTGGCCTGAAATGTCCAACAAAGCCAAGTAATAGACTGGACAGGAAAATGAGAGAGAAACTCTGAGAGTCTAATAATTCCAGGAAAATCAAGTTCCTACTGCCTCTGGGAGTGTGTGTGTGCATGTTCAGTTGAGTTTCCTCGTCAAGTTTACGTGGATCCGATTGTTCATTCTCCCAACAGGTAATGCTAGACAATGAGGAGGGTTCCAAGAAGATAGAATAAAGAGTCCATGCTTACGAATAAGGATGACACTTTTTTTGCAGTGCTAAAAAGGCCAAAAAAAATAAAAAAAAAGGTTCTCATACTTTGAGGGTTAGATTAAAGCTCATCTAGTCCAGTGCCTCTACAAGTTTTCTGATGATAAGACCCAGTAGAAGTCCGGGTCTCCATCCAGACCCACTGAACGGGCATCTCCAAGGGAGAGAAGCCTGACTGTGAGCATATTTAATAAGCCCTCCGGGTAATCTGTATCATTAGGGGAGAATTACTGACCCAGAAACCAGTGCATATGCACAATCAGATAATGATGGAGCGGATGGATGCTGAGGCTCCACTTGACTTACCTGTATCCTCGACGAGCAAAATCGGGCTCTCTAGAAAGATCCATGAGCAGGGTTTAGGAGGCTGAAGTTCTGGACCTGTCTGTCCTGGAGGAAGTGTCTTAAATCCTCTTAGTCTTCAACCCCCATCTGTATAATCCAGAGCTCAGATGGGGTCTTAGAGCCCTTTCCCAGCTTTGCTGTCCCAAAAGATAATGGGAATTGTTACTGCACATCTCCCAAAGCAAGGACCACTTTGACCTCTTGATTCCCTAGCATCCAGCGCTTAAACTCAGTACATGTTTATAGAAGTAAAATGAATTACAAATGCAGTGCATTGAATTGTCGACATAAATCTTTTTCATGTTTTTGTCTTTTCCAGGCTTTCATGTGGAATGGCGATTTTTATAACACTAAACCCCTGGTAACAGAGCCGTATTGCCGTGAAGGTCCATTACAGGCATGGGCATTTTATTTCTCTGGCACATCCTTGAAAACTCTATCTTCGGAGTCGAGTCAGTTCAAAATGAGTCACTATCTTTATGAACGCCTAGGAAGGAAGCCTCTTACCTTTTCCCCAGTGTCCAGCCTGAAACATGCAATATTTAAGTCACATCCTCTGTTTTTCTTTTTCTTTTTTTTAAGGGAAAACAGACAAAACTGTTGTTTTCCATTTTAGCATTTTCATATGTCCTGGAGAACAGACTGTTTCCAGGGAAGTATGTTACGATTTAAAGCCTTACAACTTCAAAATTCATTTAAGAAACCCGGGAGGTCAGCCCATCCTCTTCCAGGCTGCTGTTAATTTAAACCTCCTGTGTGGATACAACACAGGTGCAAGGCTTTAAAGGAGTCAGGAAATGAGGCGATGGGAGACCTCAGGCACTGGCCTGAAACACGGCGTCATGACTCACAAGATGGACTGAGCGGGAGCAGAGCCAGAGGAGAGTCACATGTGGGGGGAATTCTTCAGGTAACGCTAGCAGGTCGCTGAGAATCCCTTTTCCCCATGTGGTCCACATTCGATGGCTTCACGGGCTGATGGAGGAGCTGGGGAGGATGAGGGCAGGGGTGAGGAGCAGGAGGAGTTAACATCTAACCGGCATGGACAGACCGCGCAGAGGGCTCTCTGCTGGCTTCGTCTTGATCATGTTAAAAGGAAGGGAAACTCCCCAACGCTGCAGCCTCTGGCACATTCTTTATCCACATTTCAAGAAAGAGAGGCAGTCAAGAAAACAAGGAATGCTGGTGTGTGATACTTTGCAGACCTGGGGGAGCAACTTTTTTTTTTTTTTTTTTTTGTAAGAGGTTAAGTGCTGGGATCATTTGTTCCTTTTCCAGGATTTTAAGTCAACTGTTAGAAATGAAATTGTTAGCGCTGGGGTTGTGTCAGAAAGCCACAACTCGGGACTCATCACTAGCTTTCTTACGTGGCCCCGTGGGGGGTGTGAACTGACACTGACAAGAACGTTCCCAGGAGAGGTCAGTGCGCACGTGAGACTTCCCAGAGACCACTGGTTCCTTACAGACACAACCTTTCATAGCCAGCGATTCAAAGAAAGGTTCACTCGGTGACTCGAGTTCCAGAGGATGCCTGAGCAGGGCCTTTAGAAGACAAGCTGAAGGGAATCACTTGGCTCCCTTAAAGCCGCCATATCTTCTGTTTCTCACACAGTGCCAACCTCTTTCCAATCCAGTGCCCATTTCCCGAGACTGGAATATTTCTCTCTGCTGACGTCCATTTCTAGTGGTTGCATTCTAGGGGTAATTTTCTTCTTCAACTAGAATACAAATCACTGAAAGGAAAGAAACTTGCTTGGCCTTTTATTTGTGTTACTTCCCAAAATGACCCATGGGAGCAGAAAAATAGTTTCTGACTTGACGGCTTAAAAACCTTGTCGATGAAAGCGTTTGTCCGATTTGGGCCTGCTTTTCAGACTTGTCATATCACCACACTTGTCAAAATGAACTCGTGAGTTGCAAATCTGTTGACAACTATTTCAGAACAAAATGAGAGAGAAGTTAAAGCTGAAATTGAGGGACTGGGTTGAAGACATGCTTCTCCCCAGTAAGGGCTTGTTCCAGTTCTTCGCGTGTTTCCTCTGTAAAAATGATGGTGGAGATTGTGTCTCTCTCATCTGTGAAATAACTGGAATCATGCTTCATATGAAATGGGAAGTCTGTAAATATTTGTGGAATAGGATGGGGGAACTACTTGAATCTCTTTGAATTCTATCATAGTCACTCTCTCCTTCATTCACTCTGGCTGAGAAATTAACCAAGATTAGATTGAACCTCCACTTGTGCCGTTGAAAACTTGTGCCTGAGCCAGGTGGGAAGAGCCATAGACCTCGGTGAAGTGGATGCCTGGGAACCTAGTGCCTCCTAACCTGCCCAGTAACTTCGTTCATACACATCTACATTTTCCGTGGGCTGGGGGAAGGGGATGGTGTTGGTGACAATTGTCTTCAATAACCCACTTACACGATCGTGTTGATGAGCAGAGGTGAATACAAATGCAAAGGGTGGGGTTCCGGTTGTGGCTCAGCAGAAACGAATCTGACGAGTATCCATGAGGATGCAGGTTTGATACCTGGCCTCATTCAGTGGATCTGGCATTGCCTTGAGCTGTGGTGCAGGTTGCAGACACGGCTCAGATCCCTCGTTGCTGTGGCTGTTGCTGGCAACTGCAGCTCCAATTTGACCCCTAGCCTGGAAACCTCCATCTGCCATGGGGCAGCCCTAAAAATTAAAAAAAAAAAGGAGTTCCCGTGGTGGCTCAGTGGTTAACGAATCCGACTAAGAACGATGAGGTTGCGGGTTCGATCCCTGGCCTTGCAAAAAAAAAAAAAAAGAGAGAGAGAGAGAATGGTACGCTCCCAGCCAAACGGACCAGAAGAACAATTTCAGCCAATGTAAAAGAATTCATATTCTAAGTATTTGGCCAGCAGACTCCTGAGTCTTTCATAAAAGTCAGCGGGAAGATCTAAGAATAGAAAAGAATGGAGTAAGATGCTCTTAAGACCACTTGAGAAAGCCTGCAAGATCGGCCATGCGTCAGACTAGTGTGCATGTGGGAGGTATTTATACCAAGGAAACCACTGGTACGCTGACATCCTGGTCTTTGTAATAAAAAGGTACTGCTTTTTGGAGAGATTAATCACTACAGTTGAATAACTGTTCCCAAGTGCCTTCTTTCTAAATGGTTCACGACTTTAGGGTGGTAGGAAAAGAACAGAAAGGGTGTTATGTTCTTCACACCCAGGAATGTATGGTGTGTGACTCCTGTTTTATGGGTCTAGCCTTCTTTCGTTTGGGGGCTTCTGTCACTGGAGACAAGACTGAATGCTGCTTAGTATTAGCAGGCGAATGCAGAGCGAAATGCTGGGTGAAGACACCCTCCCAGGGGCAAGATGTGGATGGAATCACTCACTACCACCTCCACGACGGCCACGATGATCCAAGCCAATCATCTCTCATCTGGATGATTGCAGCAGCCCCCTAAAGGCCTCCTGCTTCTTTCCTTCCCTTCTCATCCCTGTTTTCCATACGAGAGCCAGAAGAATTGTTTTATAATGAAAATCAGAGCATGTCAAGCTCCTGAAGTCTGAAGGTAGATTAAAACAGGGGATGCCCTGTTCAATTTGAATTTCAGATAAACAATGGACACTTTTTTAGCATTACTGTCTCAAACGTTGCACGGGACATATTTACACTCATTTTTTTTTTCTTTGTATTGCTGTAACAAACTTCCACAAATTTAGTGGCTTAAAAACCCACAAATGCATTATCTTACAGTGTGGGGATCAAACGCTAAAAATCAAGGTACTGACAAGATTAAGTTCCTTCTGGAGACTCTAGGAGAATCTCTGCTTCCTTGCCTTTTCCAGTTCACTGAGGTAGCTTGAGTTCCTTGGCTTGTGCTCCTTTCTTTCATCTTCAAGGGCAACAGTGACGTCACTCTATCCTCAGCTTGGGTCATCACGTCTTCTCCAACTCATCTGCCTCCCTCTTCTGTTTTTTAAGGGTCCTTATTGATGACATCAGGCTTACCACCTAATCCTGGATAAAATACCCATCTCTAGACCTTTAACATAATCATATCTGCAAAGTCCCTTTTGATAAATAAGGTAACATATCCCTATAAAAAGTCATAGGTTCCAGGCGTTAAGATGTGGACATTTAGGGGGAGACATCCATTGTTCTTTCTACCACGTTGTTCATCTGAAATTAAAATCTCACTGTGTCCTGGGTTTTTATTTGTTAAATCTTCCCCCCTACCCAGCCCATGGCTTCCATCTTACTCTGAGAAAAAGACTGCTCCCCTCCACTGGCCTGCAGGGCCCCCATGATGTGGACCCCTCATTCACTCCTTTGTAGTCATACTGCCTTCTTTCTGTTCCTCGAACCCTTTCAGATGGGCTCCTTCTCAGAGCTTTTCCTTGGCATTCTCTCTCCCCATCTCTGTCTGTCCCACTGCCTCACTGCTGTCAGATCCTGGAAAATATCACGTTTCCCATGAAGATTTCCCTGAATACTCTCTCTCTCTAGCAATCACCGATGCTCCCTACCCTCCTGACTTTATTTTTCTTCAAAGCACTAAATACTATCTGAAGGAGTTTGTCCTTTGATTTTACATTTTGTTGATTGCCTTTGTTTTTCTTTGGCCACCACTAGAATAAATGTTTCAACACTATTTTACGCTCTGATGTATCTCCCATATCTAAAGAATCCCTAGCATATCAAAGGGGCTCAATAAATATTTGCTGGATGAATGAATGAACAAATAAATGAAAATATTTCTGGAGTAGACGAAGTTATGGTCTGTCTTTTCTCATTAGATCTAAGAATTACATGGTTGTTTTATTTTGCGCATTGAAGTGAAGCCTAAACAAACTATTTTAATAAGCTCATCTAAAAATCGGAATGATTCCTGTCTTGTGATTTATAGGAATCTATTAATGATTACATAAGATCGGGGTTGAGCAGCTATTATTGCTTTTGCAACAGCTGCCCTTTCCCTGCTCTCATATCCTGATGCAGTTCCAAGGCGTAACTGTCACATTTCTCATTTTAGTTGCTAGGCTTGGTTCCAAAGAATTAAAATTTTCATGTGGTCTTTGTGATTAAACTAATAACAAACAAGCCTCAAGAAGCAACTTTTCAAAGTCTTCTAATTCCTTTTTTTTCTTAAGTGTGCAGTATTTTATTAAATCTACCAGCTATGAAATTTTTATAGATTTGAATGATACCATTCTAGGGAATTTAAATGAATGTTCTTCTTAGAGTCAAGAGCCTTAAGGAGAATTGATAAAGATTAAGAAGAGAGAAGATTGAGGCTTTTCTTTAATATAAATCTTTCTAAGAATATATCACCACGAGCTTGGATTATGTATTTGGCGGTTCATTTAGGAGTCACAAAGAAGTCTTGCTGACTGTGTATTCTGAACCAATATTTTTGACAATCTGATAATAGGGCTTCCAAGAAAGACAGCAGTATTTCAAAATACTCCTAAACAAAGAAAATAATGACAAAAGACTACAGCAGAAGTTTCTGGAATACCGAATTCTCTTGATAAATATTTGAATAAATGAATGAATGATTAAATGAATGCATCTGTGAATAAAAGAACTCAATAGAGACATTTCTGATCACCCCAGAAAGTGCACCATCTGTGACTCCCAACATGTACTGTTATTATTTTCAACATAGATATTGTCTTTTATCTCAGGTTATAACCAGATTGAAACCCTGTAGCCCAGACATTTTTTCTAGAATGCAGACAGTAAACATTTATGTAGACAAGGATGCCGCACTCCCGAAATTGCTCCACGATTTATCTTCGCATCTCAAGCATTTAAAATGAAGATATTATTTTTCTCCTGCTGACATGTTGGGGGGGGGGTGCAAGAAAGTTCTGCTGCCTGCTATTAGACAGAAAACTAGAGTTCTGTCAAAGTTTTGTGCCTTACACACTTCCTCCAACCAACCAGATCATTCTCTTCTCCAAATTCTGCTGCATTTAATAGATGGAATTTGGCATTTTGACCCTTCATTACATCTTATTGTATAGTTTCTTAAAGTATAAATCTTGGGTAACCAACAAAATTGGAGAGTATAACACTGTGGAAAGATCTAAGCTTTGGTGAATGAAGACAGGTAGGCAAATCCTGAATCTTGCTACTTAGTAGACACAAGTTGGTCATTTTTCCCCACATTCTATTACATTACATTTCTACTTGTAAAGTGGGAAAAATAATACACACAATGTGTCAAGAACAGCACAAGATGATGTGTATTAAAAAGTTTAACTGTGGACTACCACACAATACGTGCTCAATACGTATTTATTTTTCTCTCTAAAGCAGGAAAACTGTGAATCATTTCAGCTACAGCTTGGGTGAGGTGAGGAGTAAATGCTCATAAGCGAGTATGAATTGTTTGATTATAACTTAAATGTTGAGCTTGGGAAGCATTTCAAATTTTTGATTCTCTGTCCTTAGTCAAAAATAAACTAGAGTTTCACCTTCTATCAAGGGTCATCTCATGAACTGTAAATAGAGTGGCCTGCCTCACAACGGGAAGTCCCTCTAACCAATACGAAGGGATTTTAGAAAAGACGCTTTTCTAGAGATGACATATTGAAGACATTTTCGCCATTAAGCAGCCTTAAAAGGATGTTTCTTACAGCACGGAATACTAATTTCTTCTTCAGGAAGATAAAACTCGGTCCAAGCACTTAGACAAACCAGGAAACGAACCCAACATAAGGACGTGGGTTCGATCCTTGGCCTCAATCAATGGGTTAGGGATCTGGTGATGTCACAAGTTGTGGTGTAGGTCGCAGACGTGGCTTGGATCCTGCATTGCTGTGGAAAGAAAAAAAAAGATGTAAACATCCCTGAGTTTATGGAAACTACTAGAAAAGAGCTTGCCGCAATTAAAATATTGCTGTCCTACTGGAAAGGAACATTGTTTGCTTAAAGCAAAATGTTTTTCTGCCTTGCAAATACTATCAGAAACCGCTGGTCCTATGTATTTCTCTAGGTACTTCAGAGACACCAGATGCAGGGACAAGGTATGTGCGTGTGGTATGTGCGTGGTGTGCAAAGGTGTCCTAGGTGTTTAGCTTTTCCTCTCTTCAGCTGTTGGGCTGGAAGATGGAGCCCTGACCTTCTGTGGATTCAGAAGCAGTGTAATGCGTGGGTGTGCCACTCATGACAGTGAATTTCCCCAGTGTATCAGATTTTTTTTTTCTTCTTCAAATCAGACATTTGCTTACGGGCCATTGTAACTGACATTTATTACCCGCTAGGGTTTTCCAATGCCTGCATGCTTACACACCCACACTTACCATTTAAAAGTAAGATCATGTTTCAGTGTTGCAAAAATATAATTCAGCCTGGTGGCCAACCTTATTCACACTATCAGCTCTAAATGCTTTTTTGGCTTACATAATGGAAGATAATATAAGAAAGGGAATGTAAATATATGTATGACTGGGTCACTTTGCTATACAGTTGAAGTAGAAATTGCCACAACTTCAATTATAAATCAACTGTAATTTAATAAAAATTTTAAAAAATAAATGCTTTTTTGGTTTAAAAAGTAAAGATTTATTGGGAGTTCCCTTGTGGTGCAGTGTGTTAAGGATCTAGCACTGTCACTGCAGCTGCTCAGGTGGCTGCTGAGGTGTGGGTTTGATTCCTGGCCCAGAAATTTCCCCATGCCATGGGCCAGGCCAAAAAAAAAAAAAAAAGGATTATCAACAACTGATAAAGTTTTGAAAAGATGCAGAGTTCCTGTTGTGGCACAGTTGAAATGAACCTGACTAGTAACCATGAGATTGTAGGTTCAATCCCTGGCCTTACTCAGTGGGTTAAGGATCTGGCGTTGCCGTGAGCTATGTATAGTTTGCAGATATGGCTCGGATCTGGCATTGCTGTGGCTGTGGCATAGGCCAGCGGCTGTAGCTCTTATTTGATCCCTAGCCTGGGAACCTCCTTATGCTGAAGGTGTGGCTCTAAAAAGCAAAACAAAAAAAAAAGTTTTGAAAGGATGCAATACAGGCTCATCATTGTCATCATCACTGTCTTTGCTACATACACTTGAGTCAGCTCTTACTGGGTAACAAGCATCGTATTTATTGAATTAAACTAAATTAACAAATCGATATTATTTTTATTTATTTATTTTTTATTAAAGTATAGTTGACTTACAATCTTATGCTAATTTCTGCTGCACAGCAAATTGACCCACATATTATATATACATAAATGTGTGTATATGTACACACATATATGTGTGTGTGTGTGTGTGTGTGTGTATAATATGTGTATACACACACACACACACATATATGTATTCTTTTTCTTATATTATCTTCCATCATGGTCTTTCCCAAGGGACTGGACAGAGTTCCCTGTGCTGTACCGTAGGACTCATGGTGTATCCATTCTAAATGCACTAGTTTGCATTTACTAACCCCAAACTCCCAGTCCATCCCACTCCCCTGCCCTCCGCCTTGACAACCACAAGTCTATTCTCTATGTCTGTGTGCAAAAACTATTTCTAAATGAGATGATTTCATCCACAGGTTCTGGGGGTTAGGATTGCCACATATCTCTTTTTTTTTGGCAGAGTTGGTGGGGACACAATCCATAGCAACAAATCTAGTCCGTCTGGTTGCGTAATCCATTTTTTAGTAGATTTTTCTCCCGGAAGCAAATTGCTAAAAGGTTTTTGCTCACAGGAAGTGGACAGACTCTCCAGGGTGCACTCTGCCCAGGAGGGTGCCATTCAGGTACATGATTTCCCAACTACTTAACAATCGGATGACTTTGTAGATACCATTCAAACTCACTAACAGAACTAGACCCTACTAAACAAAAGAAGTCTGTTTCAAATTCCAACTTCCAGTTCCTTTTGCTCCCAAATTTTCACCAAACTCTTGGCCTCTAACTGTCCTGGAACAAGAGAAAGCAGGGGCTTGTTGTTGGGAGACCCCCAGGGGGCTGGGGCACTTGCTAGAAAGCCTTTGCAGGGGCGGGGGGGTTGCTGGGGAGGGAAGGGGGCAAAGCTGCTGAGTTGACAGGGTCCGGGCACTGCCATCTGGGAGCGCTTCACCTGTCTCGGCTCCTCTGGGCTCAGATCCCTGCTACTAGACTGCTGCGGTAGCCAGACTGGAATCTTTTTAAAGGTTAGCAAGTTTGTCTGAAGCCATCTGTCTTGTGTGTGTGTGTGTGTGTGTGTGTGTGTGTGTGTGTGTGTGTGCGCGCGCGCGCGTGCTCGTGCACTCACTGCTGATTCTGTACAGTGTGCAAATTTAGAACTTCCTTGGAACAATGCTGAGGGAACAAACCTCAGCTCTGGCTTTCAATCACCCCAGCATCCAGGGCCATGGGAATTCCTGAGACGTGTGTATCCTTGAGGCAGCAGGGAGTGGTTGGGGAACACAAGGGCATGTCACCGAGACACAGTTTTGCAAAATGATAAGGGACCCTTAATTTCTCTGTCGGTGACATTGAAGACTACAGGATTTAATGCATGGCCCAAGGTCACACAGCTAGTTAAGAGACCAAGCTGACGCTGAGTCTTAGGTCTCTCTGACTCCCAGTCTGACCTCTTTATTTATTATTTATTTTTAGGGCAGCACCTGCAGCCTATGGAAGTTCCCAGGCTAGGGGCAAATCGGAGCTGCAGCCACTGGCCTGTGCCACAGCCACAGACCTGAGCCTCGACTGTGACCAATACCACAGCTCACAGTAACGTGGGGTCCTTAAACCACTGAGCAGGGCCAGGAATTGGAAGATGTGTTCTAGTGGACGCTGACTGTGTTTGTTACTGCTGAGCCAAAAGGCAAACTCCCTAGGGCTCTCTTTAATGAATGAATGCATCAGTACATCTCACAGACTTTTTCTTTTTCAAAGGGCTTTCAAAGAGCAGTTCATCTTTTCCTCCCAGCAACACAGTAATAAGAGAATTGATCTGACTCCACTAAGAGTAGCTGAGCACCCAGCATATGTCCTTGCAAACCAATCTGGATTTAATTCCACAAATGTTGTCTCTCCAGTCTTTATGTTTATTCCTCTGTACCTCTGTATTCGGTTCAGGGTTAGCAAAGTTCCAAATCTGTTTCCCACTCAGTGGATGGTTTGGTTCCTGATAAGGGTTCCATGCTCTCCACTGCTTCCTGGAACTTACTGCAGCCACAGAGGCTGCTGCCTATGTGCTTGTGATGGGCAGTTGCTGCCTTTCTTTCTTTAGAATCTTCATTTCCTTTCTCTGTCTGTGCTCATCTTTCTACCCCTGGCGGTGGTGGCTTTGGCCATTCCTCTGTCATAAGGTATCTGAAAAGAACACAGACTTTGGGTCATATCGATGTGGGTTTGAACCCAGTTCTCTTACTAACTGAGCATGTGACCTCTGAGTTCCCACAGGTGCAAAATAACAGCAAAACAACAGAAGATAGGCAACCTTTCTTAAAAAGGTGTTGTGGGAGTCCCTGTCGTGACGCAGCAGAGATGAATCCAACTAGGAATCATGAGGTTGCGGGTTCCATCCCTGGCCTTGCTCAGTGGGTTAAGGATCCGGTGTTTCCGTGAGCTGTGGTGTAGGTCGCAGATGTGGCTTGGCTCCGGCATTGCTGTGGCTGTGGCATAGGCCGGCAGCTGCAGCTCCGACTGGACCCCTAGCCTGGAAACCTCCATATGTCTAAAAAGACAAAAAGACAAAAATAAAATAAAATAAATAATAAAAAGGTGTCATGATATCCAACAGGATGAAAACGGTTGAGTGCCTGGCATGAGGTAGGTATTCAAGAAATACTAGCTTCCTTCCTCCTCTTCTTCTTCTCCTCCTCCCCCTCCCTCTTCCCTTTCTTCTCCCCCTCTTCCTCCCACTCCTCCTCCCCCTCCCTCTTCCCTTCCCCTCCCCCCCTTTCTTCTTCTCCTATACGAAGTTCCTAGGCCAGGGATCATAGCCAAGCTGCAGCAGTGACCCGAGCTATAGTTGCCACAATGCTGGATTCTTAACCCACTGTGCCAGCCTGGTATCAAATCTGTGTCCCAGTGCTCCAGAGATGCCGCGGATACCATTGTACCACAGTAGGAACTCCCACTAGCTCCCTTCTAAGAAACTGCACAAGAAGGTTGTACTGATGGGCCATGTTCGAGGTTCTTCAAATTATGAAATAACCGAGGTGCATGTTTCATCCGCATTTTGATCGGTGGTTTTGACACTCAGCCAGAAAAAGATCAGGATAGTGAGAGAGGGTTGGGGATGGTAAACTATGCTATGTATCACTGACTAAAAGAAAGTTGAATTTCTTGCACATTAGTCATATTCTGCATACTTCTTACTGTGCATTGTCCCAAATGTTATCCCATGCGGTGTTCAGGAGAACCCTGCAACACAGGATTATTGTCCCATTTTTAAGATGGCAAAACCAAGGTACAGCATGTCTTACTACCTTATATGAATAGTGTAGCTTGTTGGTGATGCAGAGAAATGTGAATCCGGGTTTCACGCTCCAAGATGTCTCCTAGGAAGGCTGAGCCAAGATACAGGCCGGTGGGGCTCACATTGAAGATAAAAGGATAAATGGATGCAGGCCTAGCTGGGGAGTCTCAGTCATTGCTCCCTTCACCTGAGTGCAGTAGCAGGTAGTTTCACCAAAACAAGGGAATCTGCATCACTCTTTGGGCATTTGTTTGGATGATAAATGACATGAGGAGACATTTTGGGGCAAAGGTGTTGAAACCAATAAGACCAGATATCCTTGTTGGAGGGTGTGGCCAGATGATGCTCAGAGCAAATATTCCTGAGGTACCATGAGGCTCTCCTCTCGGACCGTAGGGTGAGCCCTGAGAGTAAATGCTGAGTAGATGGGAGTTCATATGTATAGCCCATCATATGTATATAAACAGCCCTAACCTATTTCCAGGGGGTGAATTGGACAAAATGGCAACCACCATTTGGAAATGAGAGAAATTGCTTATGGATAAGATTTATTGCTTCTTCACAATGATTTAAATTTGCTTACCATCCATGTAATTTATTTTAAATTTAGTGTTTTTTCTTTACAAAAGACCTATATAACATAAGTACTAAATTTCTTCAAAGAAAATTAAACGTGATCTCAAGGTTATCTGCTGCGTAAAAATCGGTCTTTATAGGTTAGCTTTGGAAAAGTCATGTTATTCTAACTGGGTATTTTTACTTCTCAAATGACCTGTTAATGTATTTTTTTCTGATGCATTTGAAATTGGTGGTTTTACATATTAAAAATCTTGGAGTCTATAAATGCTGATTTTATTTTATTTTGTCTGCATCCATGGTATGTGGAAGTTCTCAGGCCAGGGATCAAACCTGCTCCACGGCAGCAACCTGAGCCACAGCAGTGACAATGCTGGATCCTTAACCCACTGCACCACAAGGGAACTCCATATAAATGCTGAGAGTTTAAAAAAAATCTGAATTACTGTAACAGTGGAGGTTTCTCTCCCTGAACTTGGTGAACAGTGAGGGGAACAAATCCTGCAGTGAATCTTGTTATGCCCAAACCACGCAGTTAAACCATTGCCCATTTCCTTCCGGGACAAACTAGTAATAACTTACACCTGAGTTAAGGAGATCTTCACCCTCAGTTTGCAGAGCTTGACTAAAGACCAAAGTGGCCTGAACCTTTGTGTCCAGTGGGTGTCACTCTAGATGGACCATATTTTCATTAGCCCTGGGTGGGCGGGTTCATATTTTTCTCTACCGAGGAGACAATGTTTCCTGAATCAAAGTAGCAAAACATCTATTTTTCTTTGCTCTGCCTTTCTTTTGTTTCCATGATGTCAAATATCTGGAAAACATGAAGAAATATATCGTATCTGATAGAGGAAGGTGTTCGGCACCATTGTTGGAATGAAGAGAGAGTTTAAAGCACAATAAAGGGGAAAATTACAGGATGAACTGGTGGATTTTAACAGGCTAATGATAGGGTCATCAGCCAGTTCAGAGTATTCCCCTAAAACTGTATGTGCATTCAGCTGTTTTTACTTTTTTATTGGTTGGATTTTAGGATTTACATACATATGCTATTGAAAATACAGAGAGATACCCTAGTAATTAAAGTCAGGCTGCTTTTATCATTTCAGTAGAATTTATACAGCAAGTGACTATATTATAGGCTGTTGGCCTAGAGATTAATTCATGCGAGCTCCATAACTTGTACATGAGTGCTTCCAAGTTTATATTATTTTATCCCCAGTCACTCCTGGGGACTAGAAGGAAAACAAATGGTTGTTTGTTGATACCCCCCCCCCAAGCTATAATATTGTGGCATTTGTCCTCAGCTAGTAAAATCTCTTCTTTTTCTCAAAGTATCTCTAATGGGTTTGATAACAAAGGCTAACATATTTCTTAGCGGTTGCCTGTATTCTAATCGCGACCATTTGGAGATTCCAGGACAACCAATATTTAGTTGTCCCTATGGCGTGCATTCGCTCAGAAGGGCTTCTTGAACCTCTGAAAAACTTTGAAAGATCACATCCTTCTTGGGCTTTGAGTGTTTGTGTCCTGTGGCGTCTAGGAGTTGACCCTGGACAGCCCTCGTGGTTATTAGTTCACGGTGTTCTTGGGAGGCGTTTGAAGTCAGCTGCAGCCCTGCTGATGGAGCTGCTGAGTGCAGCATCGCATCGACATAATTTCGTGATGTGTCTGCATAGAGGGCTCTGGTGCCCTTTCTGAGTGAGGTAAGCACTTTCGGAGCCGGCATTGACAAAGCTACCTGCCAGTTACCCGCTATGCAGGACACTTCCTCTGCTTCTTCTTCCTGGATATCTTTCCCTCTCAGTTTCTCCACCGGTGATGCCTTCTTGTGTGCATGACAGGGGCTTATGGTTCGACGCTTTTGAAGTTTGAAATGTAGCCATGGAGGTTTTCTCTCTATATGCCATTAACGATGGAAACCAGAGAGCTTCCTGCAAAGAAGATATGAAGGGTTTTTTTTTATTGAAATGTATTTCATTGGTCTTATTAAACCAGTGTATTTATTTCATTCATCTGGGGACACTCTAGATTTCAGTGGATTTCCTGGTATTCATTAACAAAAAGAATGTAATTTTCCCTCCATTTATTCTTCTATTAAAATCCTAAAAAATTATATCCATAGTAGGAAACAGTTTCGCTTTGACAACAATAGTCACGTTGGATGGAGAGTGACTTCTTGTCCCACTGCTAGAGGCTGATTCTGTCCCAGAAATACTGGGGTCAGTGGAGGAATCACTCTTTCCTTCGCTGCATTAGAGAGGGGTATCTTTCCTCCAGCCTGTATCTTTCTGGGAGCAGAGCTCAATTTGTGGGTGCCTGTAAAGGCAGAATCCCAGTTCTACCACATCCCATGACCCTATGGGCAAGTTTTACATTGCTTTGGGCCTTGGCTTTTTTGGTCTGTTCCAGGTTAGGTCCTTTCTCTCCCGTCCAAGGTAACGGTTGGGTGAGAACATGAATGGAAGCGGTCTGGTACATTGGCCAGTCCTCAGGCGGCACTCCATCCAAGCTGGCTTCCTTTTTCCTCCAGGGAACAGTCCCTGTGACTATACTGGAGGATCGACAAGAAGATGGCTTCACCAGGGAAACTCCCTTCATCCTGGACCCACCCAACAGGTGTACACTCACAGGTGAGCACAACCAGAGGTGGTCTCATTATGCACCACAGAGTCTGAAATTCTGCATTGGTGGTCTGCCCTCTGGATGATGGACTAAGACTGCGTCATGGTTCAGGAACAGCTATTTCTTCTCCTTGGAGGATGACTGAGCTTCGGTGTTCTGTTAAGGTCAGGGTTGGCCATGTTAGTGGGTTTGGCCAATGACACAGGAAGGGAAGTCACGTATGTCACTGCCAGACAGAGCCCGAGGAACCAGACTTCGCTTTGCCAGGCTCTTTCCTTCTGCCACATGCACAGGTCAGATTCTAGTCACCGCCAGCCTGGGTTCACCTCAGTCAGCAGGACTCCCTCCCCGCCACTGACTCGTACCAGACATCGGTGTGAGTGGTCATAATCCTCTGTGGTGGTAAACCCCTAAGCTGAGGGAGTTGTTTGCCAGCACAGTATAACCTAATATCCTGACTGATGTAGATAATGATGGTTATTGGGCCTTTAAGATACTGCATCAAAATTCAAGTCATCTCAGGAAGGGAAGCAATTTCAGCCTTTGCCACCTGATATCTTTGCCCAGGAGAGGATTACAAGGTCAAGGGAACAATTGGTGTGACTGTGACACAGACAGCAATGTAAAGGACGGAAGTGCTGAGAGGAAATAGGAAACTGTCAAAACCAGACTCCGCAGAGTTCCCGTGGTGGCTCAGTGGTAAATGAACCCGACCAGCATCCATGAGGGATGCGGGTTTGATCCTGGTCCCTCGCTCAGTGGGTTAAGGATCTGGTGTTGCCGTGAGCTGTGGTGTAGATCACAGATGCGGCTCGGATCCCACGTTGCTGTGGCTTTGGCGAAGGCCGGCGGCTACAGCTCCTGTTAGACCCCTAGCCTGGGAACCTCCATATGCCGCAGGTGCTGTCCTAAAAAGACAAAAAGGCAAAAACAAAACAAAACAAAAAAACAGACTCCACATGTTTCTTTCAGGGGCCCTTTGCCAACACTTCCTGTGACCCAGGATGGCAGAGGCTGTGTGGAACACTTGAAGCGGTGCCATCTAATAGGGCCCAGGAAGCACAGACTTCAGAAAGGCTCAGGGGCGGGGGAGGCTAGGTAAATAGGTTGCGTGTTTAACTTTTTCTTTTCTGCTTTTTAGGGCCGCTCTCATGGCATATTAAAATCCCCAGGCTGAGGGCTTGAGTCAGAGTTGCAGCTGCCAGCCTGCACCACAGCCACAGCAACGCAGGATCTGAGCCGCGTCTGTGACCTATACTGCAGCTCACGACAATGCCAGATCCTTAACCCATTGAGCAAAACCAGGGATCGAACCTGAGTCCTCATGGATGCTAATTGGGTTCGTTAACTGCTGAACCACAATGGGAACTCCTGACTTTTCATTTAAATAGAAACTGTCTTAGTGTAGTGGATCTCAGACTCGAGCATCATCATCACTGGGAAGGGTGCTTAAACACACACAGATCCCTGGGTACCAAAGCCAGAGTTTTCAATACAGGAGGTTTGAGGCGGGGCCCAGTCATTTGCATTTCTAACAGGTTCCCATGTGACTTGACCTGCAGGATGATGACAGGGAGGCAAGAACTCAGAAATGATGCTGCTGGTCCGGGGACCATCCTTTGAGAATGACTGCCTTAGTCCCACAAGGAAAATCAGGGATCCCACCCTAGAAGTGAGAAAGGGAGATGGCTGAGAGGAAGTGGCCACCTTGCCCAGAGCAGGCCTGTTCTCCAGGTGACTCTTGGATGGCCAAGGAGGGACCCCTGTGTTTCTTACCAGGTATGCTACAGAGGACACACCTGGGCATCCCCAGGTGTCTCTTCACATTATTAGAGGGTGTGTCTTGATGTCACGTTCAAGGTGCGATCAAAGGCGGAAGTAGGTGACTGGCTCAAGCTTAGGAAATTTTAGGCATAACAACTCAAAGAGAGAACTGAGGATGAAGGAGTGTTTTCTCCAATTCATGGACCGCAAGACACATGGAGCCCCCCAAAAGGGGAGGGCTTGAAAAACCGTATTTTCATGGAGCCCTGTGGGCATTAGGAATACTGAATACCAAGAACTATGCGTAAACAGAGAAGATATTAAATGAATTCTACATTCCGGAAGGGTAAGAATGCCATGAAAGTTTCTCTCCCAGTTCACAAAGGCAAAAAAAAGCACCGAATCTGTGAAAATATTTAGGTAGCTTATGTGGCCCTTGCCGGATTGCAGTTTTTCCCATCTGTGGTTTGGGGGCCAGAGAGGAAAAGTAATCCAAGCTCTCATACAGTCCTTAAGAGGCACACAGAAATAGGAAATGAACTACCTATTACAAAACAGAGAATTATTTCAAAGTAATTTTAAAATTGCAAAGCTAATTCTGAGTTTCACAAGACAAATAAACTTTGGAATATACTATAGGTAGTGATCTAAAAACTTGCACAGCTTCTTAAAAAGGGATGGAATAACTAACATATATATATAATATATATATATTATATATATATATACACGTATATTTTATGTATGATTACCAAGCACATTTATTTCTGTGGGAAGAGCAACACTATGCCAGATAAGAAAATTTCTTTTAAAGTCAGTCTAGGAGATACCTTCATGGCTCAGTGGTTAACAGACCCACCTAGGATCCATGAGGATGTGGGTTTGATGCCTGGCCTCACTTAGTGGGTTAAGGATCCGGCATTGCTATAAACTGTGGTGTAGTTTGAAGCTGAGGCTCGGATCCTGAGTTGCTGTGGCTGTGGTTTAGGCCAGCCCCTGTAGCTCCGATTTGAACCCCAGCCTGGGAACTTCCATATGCCATGGATATGGCCCTTAAAAAATAAATAAATAAATAAATAGGTCAATCTAATTATCTTGAAAGGCGAAGAACAGTTTTTCCTCACTTCTTCAAACAGTAACTTTCACTTTTATGTCCTCTCTGAGTCTCATGACGCTCCGCCAGCATGGGAGTTCTATAAACCTTAGAAAGCCCATCGTGTGACTGGGTCTTCCAACAAATTAAATGTAAAGAGGACGTCTGTGTAAATAAAACAAGACAACACTCTGCCTGGAAAACAGCATAAACTCTTGCAGGAAAGAGCCTTCCCCTGCTCTTGGCATAGGACAAAATGGACTATTCCCAGAGCTATGTCAGGTTAAGGACGCATGGTCACAGTGAGGATGATGGGCCCCTCTGGGTAACAGACCAGCCGGGGGATGGAAATTAAGCATTGAGAACTGTGCATCTCCTAGACCCAGGAAAACCTCCAAGTGTGCTAGGAGAGAACAGCCAATGAGTGCAGGGGAATCACGCAGTGTTTAAGAGGCAACCCCTTTCCAGAGAGAGGATGTGAAACTCTCACCAGTTAGCTTCCTGTTATTTCAGGGACAAACTTGAATTTTCCCGAATCTCCACCACTTACTGAAGTGAAAAAGCAGGACCAATAATTGGTTTTCTAGGGTTCTAGTTTGATTAATGAGGGCTGTGCAAGCTTGCATTACGGTTTTTGTGAAAATCATAATGGTTTTCACTTTTACCTTCAAGGGCTACATCCTTTATTAAAAAATTACTAAGGAGTTCCTGCTGTGGCAAAATGGGATTGGCAGTATCTCTGGAGCACTGGAATGCAGGTTGAATCCCAGGCCCTGCACAGTGGGTTAAGGATCTGGAGCAACTGTGGCTCAGATCTGATCTCTGGCCAGGGAGCTCCATGTTCCATGGGGTGGCCAAAAAAGGAAAATAAAGATTTAAAATGACATTTTGTAAGTGTGTTGGTATAAAGACAAAAATACTGACAGATTCATTATTGCACATTCATTGTTATCATATTCACTTTTTTCTTCCGATTTTAAAGTGAAATTGAAATAATTATGTAGACTCTTAAAAGTGCCGTAGGCCCTAGGCATAGTACACACTGTGCCTAATTGGTCAGGTCCACTTCCAGACTGTGTTGGACTGCAAATTAAAAAACAAACAAACAACAACAACTTCACTAATATCTGGCTTATTAGCACATTATCTGCATGTAGGAGAATGAGAGTTACGTGAAGAAGAATGCCCACCAACTCACAGATATACCTGTGAGCCCAGCCACATCTGCTTATATCAGCAAAATACCATTGACAAAACAGAAATCATTGCTGTTTTATGCTACTGAGTTTTGGGATGATTTGTTACGCAGCAATAGCTAACTGACATATAATGTCTTAGCAGCCATTATATTGAGTTGGATTTTTTTCCCCCAGAATGCAATGTATCACCACTGGAAAGATTTAAGAAGGAGTGCATCTGCTCTGATTTACTTTTGACAAAGTTCACTCTGGCTGTGGAGAAGAGATTGGAGGGAACCCGGAGTGGAGGTTGGGAAACCAGTAGGAGGCTACTGCAATAATCACCATGTGGAGAGATGACACGGTGGTGGTTAGGCCTGGGGGGGAGAGGTGGAAATGGAGATGGAGAGAAAGGGATAGGAGTACATCCTGTATGTTTTCAAATTCTGTCCTGAGTCCTCTGAAGATGTGAAAAGACTCAAGGAACTATAAGACCATGCTATGCCTTAATTGAAAAGATGAGTGGTAGATTGTTTCTGAAGGCAGGAATGGTGAGTTAATTAGTGGCTTTTCTGATCTCATCCAGAAAATCCTGCTAAATGTTCCTAAACTCGCTGAGGGCCAGATTCAACTTTTGAAATCTGTTTGTGGGAATCAAAGATAATGGCAGAAGCAGATGGCTGTGAAGGATGCTATGGTGTAACATTTCGTGGGTTATATTTTAACAGGATGGTAACTGCGCTTTCTGAGCTTGTCTGATCTGTGCCCTCCTCAAAATTCTCCATCCATCTCTCTGTCTTCTCTCTGTTTCTATAATTTGCAACAATTTGATTTTCCCTCGAGGAAACCTACTTTCAGAAAAAGTGAGAGATCTTGAAGGGGCTATTTGTTTATCTTTAGTTCTACCAGAGAAATGCTCCAACATAACCAGACCGTGATTTTAGTTTGGGATATTACACAACTATAACATGCCATTTCTTTATGAAATTCAAAGATATGTTCCACAAATGGAGTCTTAATTTATTTGTGAAATTTATCAACAGTTTTCTTGTTCTGAGGAGTAAACTAAGGTATAATCTGCCAAAGCAGCTTCCTGAACACATTTGAGGGAAAACTGAAAAAGCTTTCAAATCTCTTCATCCTCCCCCACCACCAGATCTTGCAAATATGGCAGGAATATATTATACATATTTTGCATCTACAAGCTTTTTAATAAATGGGAAAATAGTGATCTTTCTTAAGTATATTTCTTTCCTTGTCCACTGATATTTATATAATATTAAAAATAAAGCCAGATAACAATGCATTTCATTTGTACCAGAACCACTTGAACAAAATAATTTCCTTGCAGAAGGTTTTACTTTATTGGACATCATTCATTCACCAGTTAAAAGAAAAGTAAACTGTTCAGAATAGTATATAAGAAGGAAATCAAGTATGGTTGTGCAGAAAAATAAATTTCCTGAGGAAAACCAGTGACATTCCTTTAACAATAAATGTAATGTTATTTCTAGTTTTATTATAGTTATATTTTGGTATGTCTTGAACTTGTTCTTAATAATCAGAATTATTTATATTTCATTCTAATGTTAACTTTAGTTTGAGATCATTTGAGTGATATTTACATTCATCTGTTGATACAAATGGGAATAGATGTATTTATTTTCAGTGTAGGACCTGAAAAATTGGCCAACTCATTTCTGCTGTATTTTTTTTTTTCTCACCAACAGTTTTAGTCTTGAAACTTTCATGTATTTTGGCATCATTCAACTCTCCACTGTGCCTTATTCCTTATTAAGAAACACATCCCTTAATTAGCTTGCTGTCCCTTCGTTTGAAACTTGTTCCATTTGATAACTCTTTGTCGCTTCTAGAACGGTTGGTGCAGGCCTGTGTGGGCTTCCATAACACAAAAGCCAGATGGATTTTTTGAAAAAGACAAATTTAGTCTTGAATAGAGAACTGCGAAAATTTAAAAAAAAAAAAAAAAGAGAAAAGAAACATGAAAAAAAAAGCCCCACAAAACAAAACAAAATAAATACAAATCTCGGTACTGATAAAAACCAGTGAGAAATCACAGGTTCTCAAATTAGGAGAAAAGCAAAACTCTTTCTATCTCTATTCCCTCCTCCTCCTCTTTCTACTTTTTAATCTGTTTTAGGCTTAAGAATTGAAAAGCTCTGTTCCCAATTAAAAGTGGATCACATTTGGGTCTGAGAGGGAGTCAGCTGCCTCATGATATGCGTAGAAGACAGACGGCTATAGATAGATTCTGAGTCCCTTTGATAACCAACACCACTCTCTGTGTGCTAATTTGCAGGATGGGGAAAATATTGGCATGTTGCCTCCAGAATCCCTTAGAAGAAAAGCATTAGAAATATGAAAACATTAAAATTCTGTCCAAAGAGTTTATCTTATGTAACCAATTTATTGGGGCATCGCAACATGTTATGGTTATACAAACGAAACCATTTTAGATGTATCCAAGAACAGCCCCCTTCAACTGGAATATGTTGACCCACCTTTCCCATGTGGAAGGAACTCCCTTAACAGCAACTTGGCCAGATCCTCTACCTTCCCTGCCACTTCGGGTTGTTAGAACAGTCCTTTGGCTATTTAAGACTCAGTCCTCTTTATTTTGATGCTTCAGCCTCAAATCAGACTCAAATCTGGTATCCTCCTCTTCCCACACTGTTGTGTCTTCCACTCGACGGCTTGGAGGTGGGCAGTCTGTTCCTCATGTACTTACCTCCTTCCTCCTCTCTCTGAATTCCTTCCTTCAGACACTGGAAGCCTCCAGGGGCTCCTGCTGGCCCATCACTTCAGGGTCCAGGGAAGAGGCAGATGGGCTGGATTGTGTGGTGACAGGAAGGGGTCCTGGTTCCACTCTCCTTCTGTCTGGTCCTGTCTTTTCTTTCTTATTTTTTTTGCCTTTTAGGGCCACACTGTGGCATATGGAAGTTCCCAGGCTAGGGACTGAATAGGAGCTACAGATACCGGGCGACACCACACCAGATCCGAGCCGCATCTGTGACCTACACTGCAGTTTGTGGCAATGCCAGATCCTTAACCCACTGAACAAGGCTTGGGATGGAACCCGCATCCTCCTGGACACTCTGTTGTGTTCTTAACCCGACGAACCACGATTGGGAACTCACTTCTAACAATCCTCTGGGGAAGTGTTATCACCAACAGTTTCATTTTGGATTTGGCGGTGGTTCTGGGACAACAGGAAACATCTCCTTCTCTAGCCTATTATATCGGTGTTGTGCTTTGTAATGCATTGTCTTTATACTAGAACTTACCAGACTCTTCCCAGTGTTTTTTTCCTCACCCCATGCTGGTTCACACTGAAGTTGTGAGTGGAACAAGTGGTTTCTCGGACTTAGAGACTAGGTCTCTAACCCTGGCCAGTTATCCACAAAATATGTCCACACGCCTTAAGCAGGACATCATGGTAAGAGGGAAAGGATGGTCTGAACCTTGGCCATGGATCTAGGGCCGACTGTCTATGACCTTGACTTCTCTGTTTCTCCAGATATCCTCATTCTTCATTGTTCTTCATTTCTAGGACAAAAATTTGGAGTATATTAATGATTAACAAACTTCTTTGGGGTAATAGAACACATTTTTCAAATTGGTTATTGAAGCTTAGATCCTCCTTAATTTCTGGTCATAATAGTACTTAAGGCATCCACACGGAGTGTAAGGACTCCATGGCACAAAATTTGAGATGTACTGAAATAGGATATCACATCGCTCTCCTTTTCAACTTTTTTAAAAAATATTTATTTCTGTATTTATTTTTTTTGTCTTTCTGCCTTAATGTAGAGCCGCACCCGCGGCATATGGAGGTTCCAGGCTAGGGGTCTAACAGGAGCTGTAGCTCCCGGCCTACGCCACAGCCACAGCAATGCGGGATCCGAGCCGCGTCTGCAAACTTCACCACAGCTCATGGCAACGCCAGATCCTTAACCCACTGAGCAAGACCAGGGATCGAACCCGCAACCTCATGGTTCCTAGTCGGATTCGTTAACCACTGAGCCACAAAGGGAACTCCCAAGATTTATTTATTTTTAATTTTTTATTAACGTATAGTTGATTTACAGTGTTCCTTCAATTCCTGCTGTACAGCAAAGTGATGCAACCATATATATATATATGTGTGTGTGCGTGTGTATACACACACACACACACACACACACATTCTTTTTTTTTTTTCATACAATTTTCCATCATGTTCTAACCTGAGAGACTAGACATAGTTCCCTGGGCTATGCAGTAAGACCCCATGGTTTATCCTTTTTAAATATAATAGGTTGCATCTAACAGTCTTAAAATTGAGTATGGTTAGCTCTGCAAAGACAGAGCCCTCTAACAGACAGCTTCATGTTTATGTCTACCTGACTTTCTGAATGTCAATATCATATTGGGCTCGTGGTCAGTAACGAGGCCATCTCTCTTCCTTTTTTTCTTTCGTCTTCCTTCCTCTCTCCCTCCTTTCTTTCTTTTTTTTCCTTCCTTCCTTCCTTCCTCTCCTTCCTTCCTTCCTTCCTTCCTTTCCTTCCTTCCTTCCTTCCTTCCTTCCTTCCTTCTTTCTTTCTTTCTTTCTTTCTTTCTTTCTTTCTTTCTTTCTTTCTTTCTTTCTTTCTTTCTTTCTCTCTTTCTTTTCCTCTCTGTTTTTAGGTCCACACCTAAGGCATATGGAAGTTTGCAGGCTACAGATCGAATCTGAGCTGCGGCTGCCGGCCTACACCACAGCTCACAGCAATGCTAGATCCCCAACTCACTGAGCCAGACCAGGGATTGAACCCTCACCCTCATGGATACTAGGTGTGTTCGTAACCCGCTGAGCCACAATGGGAACTCCTCTCTGCTTATTTTCAAATTATTATGTATGTTTTTTGGTATCAAAGGTAGCTGGTGTCTACTCCAATTTTTTTTTTTTTTTTGTAAAGGGTAATACTTTGCCAACTTCTGCTTCCACAGCTCTAGAGTAGCATTTCCCCTTGAGCTGGACACTAGTCTCTTGAAAGGTGACTTGAAACAAGGAGCTTCATGGTCAAAAAAAAAAAAGGTTTTAAAAAAAGGCAGTGTTCCATGTCCTCCTCTTAGAGGTTTATTAAGGGCTCAGAGAAGTTCTACAGCAAAGCAGCATGTTTTAACTTTAACTCAGTATTTCCTAAACATATGACCACAAAACCCATTGTTTCCCCATGTAACATTAATTAACATCCCATGGAAGAGTGTTCCTTCTAATACAATCTGCAAATCATTGCCTTTGAGGAGAGATCAACATACTTCTTCTGTAAAGGGCCAGATGATAAATATTTTAGACTTTGCGGATTTCACTGACTGTCGCAACTACTCAGCTCTGCCATTGCAGCACCCAGGCAGCCATAGCCAGTATCTAAACAAATGGATCTGGCTGTGTTCCAAAAAAACCTTATTTACAGAAACAGGCAGTGGTACAGATTTGGCCTGTGGGCTGTGGTTTGCTGCCCCAGTTCCTCCATTAAACAAGTGAGATTTATTCTGACTAGGGAAGGTATTATCACAAATAGCGAAATAATAGCTTCATTCTTTTCCAAGCTCTTTGAATTTTGCCGAACTTCAGAAACTAAGCCACTGAGGATACCAGACTTTCTTGATCCTCTTGAAATTTGGAGCTGGCTAAGTGACTCAGTTCACGTTGCTTGTTTTTTCAGATATTTATCTAGCTGTAAAATCCTTGCCCAGCTCATGGTCTTTGTTGCTAACCGTCAGCCAGTTTCACTATGATGAAGAGCAGGCAGCAAATAGGAGACATAGCAACTACCTCGGTGTCCGCTCAATTATTGTATCTGAAATGAACCATCCGTATTTTTTGAGCTTGCAGAAGGAAAAGGCTGTAAATATAATCAGAGGCATTCAGACGATCTTGGCCATTTCCTGAAGGGTTTACCATAATTAAAGACTGCATTAGCTGTCTCTTGCAGCCTAACAAATAACTCTCAAAAACCTGATGGCTTAAAGCAGCAAACATTTATACTTTCACAGTTAGTGTGACTTAATCTTGGCAGCCTAGCTCAGTTCTCCGGCTCAGGGTCTTTCTCAAGGCTGCCAGGAGGGTGTCAGCAGGGCTGCAGTCTCATCTTAGGGTTCAACTAGGGGAGGATCTGCTTCTAAACTCATTCACGTGGCAGGTTGTGGGTCCTCCAAACGCTGCTTTCCATGCGGGCCTCTCTGCAGGGCTGTCCCCAGGCTATTGCCTGGATTCCTTCAGACAGAGGGAAGGAGAGGGAGGAGAGGAAAGAAACCCGAGAATTTTTGTAACCTAATCTTGAAAGTGACTAGCCATCACTTTTGTATAGTCTGCTTCTTGAAAACATGATGTCACTAGGTCCAGTCTACATATATTCAATGGAGGGACTCCACACACATGTGAATATGGGAGGCAGAGATCACCGGTGCATGTCTCACAGGCAGTACCACCATATGCACTAAAATCACCTACGGTATTTTCAAAATTTTATTTTATTTTATTTTTTAAAATTTATTTTTGCTTTTTAGGGCTGTACCTGCAACCTATAGACGTTCTCAGGCTAGGAGCTTGAATCTGAGCTGCAGCTGTTGGCCTATGCCACAGTCACAGCAACACGGGATCTGAACCTCCTCTGCGACCTACACCACAGCTCACAGCAATGCTGGATCCTTAACCCACTGGGTGAGGCCAGGGATTCAACTAGAAACCTCATGGATACTAGTCTGCTTCATTACCACCGAGCCACAACAAGAACTCCTAAGGCATTTTTTTAAATTGAAGTATAGTCAGAGTCTCGACATGGCTCAGTGGTTAAAGAATCTGACTAGGAACCATGAGGTTGCAGGTTCAATGCCTGGCCTCGCTCAGTGGGTTAAGGATCCAGCAGTGCCTTAAGCTATAGTGTAGGTCACAGACATGGCTTGGATCCCGTGTGGCTGTGGCCATGGCTGTGGCCAGCAGCTACAACTCCGATTCGACCCCTAGCCTGGGAACCTCCATATGCTGGGGGTGTGGCCCTGGAAAAGAAAAATAAATAAATAAATAAATACATGTATAGTTGATTATCGGTGTTGTGTTAGTTTTAGGTATACAGCTAAATAATTCAGTTATATAAATATTTATGTTCTTTTTTGGATTCATTTCCCTTATAGGTTAATACAAGATATTAAGTAGAGTTCCCTGTGCTATACAGTAGGTCCTTGTTGGTTATTTATTTTATATATACTAGTGTGCATATATTAATCCCAAACTCCTGATTTATCGCTCCCCAGTACTATTATTTATATATTTTTTTTAAAAAATTGTATCTAGAATGAGGGTTCAAAGTCCCTGGCTTTGGGGAGCAGAAGATGGCTCAGTTGCCTGGAAGGCATTAGACTGTATCTCTGTGAGAGCTCGAGATGAGAGGAAAGGGAGGGAATATGAGTGTGTGTTGCAGGGTGGTGGGGAGAGAAAAGAAAGACAAGACAAGAGGTTATGGAAGAATTCTTCTAGAGAAATATGGCCTCACTTGGAAGAGAAGGAGAAGATGGAAAGCTTCCTGAAAGAGATCTGACCAGTGGACTCCCCAACTCCTTCTGGTCCTGCTCTACCTCAACGGTGGCTCCCCCTTTCCTTCCAATTCTTCAATTCTTTGGGTTAAATGCACCTCAAGGGACAACAGGATCACCTTCTCCAATCATCCACACATGCTTATCACCAAATAACAATGACCTGCTATGACCAGAGTTAATATGCTGGGGTTTCATCATTTTGATTGTCCAATTGTCCAATAACTAAGCCACAAAGAGAAAGAAAAGGGGAATCTGCAAATCAGCCCGCTAAAGGGGATACAGTTACATACTGTATCTCCTGCTTTTGATGATCTTATATTCCAATTATGGCAACAAGGCAAACATATGGAAACAGTTGTGTTAAAATTAACAATTTAATTTCAAGGTCACAATAGAAGAAATATCACAAGGTGGTGTATGATCTGTTACCAGTAGAATTATATAAAATTCAGGGGAGAGAGGTGGCTCACTGTGAGTGAGGTGACTGGAGAACATGTTGTGAAACACATGAGAAAGGATTTGAAGATGGAGAGGCAAGTAAGGGCTTTCCAGGTGGATGGAATGGCATGAGTAAAAATAAGAAGGCAAGACAGGTGTTTTGGGGGAACAATGAGTTAACCAGTTTGGAGAGTGGGTTTTTGGAGGCGAGGAGTCTGAGACGAGGTAAATGGTAAGTTAGACAGCCATGCAGGAACAGGTTGAGTTTAATTATCTAACCTGTGCTGGGTCCCTGAGGCAGATGGCTTGCCAACAAACTTGCATGAATTACCCTCTATTAGAATTTTTAAAAAGGGGTAAGTTCCAGGTTGATTCACTGAACATCTTGGGCTCGCAATCCGTGCCTGTCTTTTAATAGCAAGTGTGGCAAATGGAAACGGTACCTGGGCTTTGTCTCCATAGCAGCGACTCAGAAAAACCTGATGACATCGAGCTGAAAGCGACCGAACCGTTGTCATCCCCCATCCCCACCCTCCACCACCCACGGGAAGATGAGGAGGTAATAAAGAGAAGATGCATGGCTGTTGTTTCAAGAGACTGCTAGGATCAGGGAGATGGGGGTCCCCAGAAGCCGGAGATCCTCACTGTCGAGTTCCATCAAAATCAGGGCAGCTGTAGGCAGAGACCCTGGACTCCTTACTTCCCACTCTGCCAGCTCAAAACCAGAGAGAACTTGGCACTGAGGGAAAGCTCCCAGAACCTTCGGGAAAGTTCCTTAAAATTTCCTAAGGGAATGTGCAATCTAATTTTAATACTCTCAAAACTTCCTACTTGTCCCCTAACGTCTATAAATTCTGTCTGCTCGTCTTTAAAAGGAAGGTAACAGTATAACCGATATCACCCCTAGGATCATTTTGAGAATTCTGTGAGCCCATGCATGTAAAACGTTTACAAAGTGGCTTAAAACTTCTCGGTGACTGCTGGGTACCATTAATGTAGCTGTTGTTACTCTATCTTTTCTGGCCTCTCCAGATCTTTGATTGTCACAAGAGCACAGAGGAGGGAAGTAGGTGTGTGTGTGTGTACGTGTGTGTGTGTGTGTGTGTGTGTTTCCTTAGATTTAGATCACTTGGAATGATCCAAAGAGGGCTTAACGCTAGAATGCCTCTTGGTTTTAGAATGTCGGAGAATATTCCTCCCCACCTCTCCTCTTCCAGCATTTTTCCTTCTTTCATAAAACTACGTTCTGAAATCTTTAGGGGGAGGAAAGGATCGGAAGAGTGGGAATAACATATACACCCCGCTGTACAAAATAAATGATTAACAAGAACTTACTGTGCAGCACAGGAAAATCTACTCCAGAGTTTGTCATCACCTATAGAGGAAAAAGAATGGCTATATTTATATGTATGACTGATTCACTTTGCTGTACACCTGATACTAAGACAACATTCTAAGTCAACTATACTCTAATAAAATGAACTTTTTTAAAAAAAGAAAACATTGTTTCACTGATAGTAAAAACTAAAGATTTTCTAAAGTTCTCTTTAAAAAATAAAAATAAAACTACATTCCGTGGGCAATCTCTGTGTCAGGGACTTGGCTAAACATTTCCAGCATTTCTAGGCTCTGAACAAACTCGAACAAGAGTAGTACTAAATACCTGGTTTTTGAGGCGTCAATGATCCTGTGTTCATAGAAAGGGAGTTAACAGGGTTTCTCAGTAGCTGGGGAAAAAAAATGACTGCACTCTAAGAAAGAAGACAAAAAAACACCTGACCAGTTTTAAAGTCAATTCCAGGTGTGTGTTTAGAGCAGGAGGGGGGCCACTGCGGAAGTCCAGGGGGCAGTGTGCCCACAGTCAGGCCGCACAGGGCCTGGGACCAAGGTCTCCTGACCAGGGACAGGTGCGGACAGCAGCCCGGGACTTCCATGCACAGCCCAGGACTCATTTCTGTACCTGGCCCGGGTTCCCAACCCCACTGGCTCTTAAGTTGCTGGGAGGAAAGTGCTGTGAAGGCAATGGGACTCATCATCTAGTTGTTATTCTACAGTACCATGGTCATTTTTTCTGTTGAATGTATTCTGACTGGCAACAGCATCCAAGTGCTCTGCAGACCAAAGACCTGAGTATGACCGTTGCTGTTGTGCAATAGTCTGAAATCTTAATTCTGCAGACCCAGGATCCTCAGAGGTGGAAGGGAAGGCTCTGAAGAGTAAACAGCAGGGGGTACTTTCTCAGTCCTCTGTTTGGTGGCCTTGACTTCAGGCTTCATGCAGATTACCCTCTCCCCAAATTGCTCCAAAGGACATTGATTTCTTTCCTTCCTTCCTTCCTTCCTTCCTTCCTTCCTTCCTTCTTCCTTTCTTTCCTCCCTCCCTTCCTTCCTTCCACCCTCTTTCTCTCTTTCTCTCTCTCTTTCTTTCTCTTTGCTTCCCTCGCCTCTGCTGAGGCACGTAGAAATTCCCGCTCCACGGATGGAACCAGCACCACAGTAGTGACCTGGGCTGCTGCAGTGACAATGCCGATGTGCCACAATGGAACTCCTAGGACACTGATTTCTGACATCTTAAGGAAGTCTTTTCAAAACCAGTGAGAATTCAGAAGTGACTTGAAAGAGTTTAAGGATTTAGTTTGATCTGGATATTTAGAAGTCAGGCAGACTGCAGAGAGAAGGAACCCCATGAAAATTAGGACCAATAATCGCTGGAAATATTGCGTTTCCCATTTGGCTAATAAGCAAGTCACTGGGAGACGAATAGATGACAAGAGCTCAGTCCAGACTTTGCCCGGCATTTCTAGCATCCCAAATTAGCAACGAGTGTCATAAAGCACACGGGAGGAATTCCAGAGGAACTAAATCATTGCTCTCCAAATAGAATGGAGAGAGGATGTAGCCAGGGGTCAGAAGTGGAGAGGACAGGCACAGGAAACCTTTGTGGTGTCATTTCTGTCCCAGAACAGGATGCCGGAAGGCTAGGGGTCAAAGCAAAGGGAAGTCTAGCATCCTAGTACAAAACGTTATCAGGAATGATTGGATTTTAATTGTTTCATTCTTCAGGGCAAGTGCTGCATGAACGCTTAGCCACTGAATCCCTATTGTGTTACATTTTTTAAGGTTTATTTTTAATTTAAAGTCAATAAATGAAAGGTTGAACAAACAAAAGTAGAGGTGGGGCAGGAGTCAAGGAGGAGCTTTTTTGTTACAAAACACAGATACCGAGAGACTTTTCTGTAGGACTCTCTCAAGCTACTTCTTCTACTGGGTATCTGGGTTGTAATTTGGAGCTTCAGCTCTGGCTTTGGCCCCGTTCAGCTTCTTGGAAGTCCAGTCTTACCAAGTTATCTTCCTATAAACTCTGTGTGTCTTCTGGTGGTACATGAAGAAGGACTCTTCAGTTGGCCAAAGAGGGACTTGAAACTTCCAGCAACGCTTGGACTACCTGAGGTTCCCCTCACCCCAACAATTCCAGAGGCCTAGAACTAAGGAACAGTTCATCGATACTGTCAATATCTATAGTGAAGGAACCACGAATGGTATCTCCCTTTACAAATGAATTACCCACGGAAGATCCTGTCTGTCCACCAGGGAGAAAGAGCTCATGGCTTAGGTAAACAACATCCAGAGTCATGTGTCTCCAGGTGCTAGAGTGCTGGAGGTTGGAGAAAAGAGTTCACAAACCTGCCCTTGGAATATGGGAAGCACTCAGCCTGTGAAAATGTTCTCCCAGGTGGATGCAGCATTGTGTTCCAAGTTCTTCCAGAAGTCCCCCCCAAATCAGTGTGAAGTATTTGGAAAAACCTGCATGGTGTTCAGAAGTTACCCATCTGCTATTGTCCTGATTGTCTGCGTTTTAATTGTTGAACTCTAATCCAGGGAACCTTCTTCAAACCCCGCTCCATTCCCTGAGGGAGTACAGGAAACTCCACCTTGGGACTTTCCTGTACTCGTGTTCCCCCATCTCCTCAGGATGGCACTAAAACTGGGACTACAAAGAGCTGCGTGCAGGCATGACACATGATGGGAAATGACGGGCTCCATCAGATGGATGGTACGCCCAGCCTCTCCCAAGGGAAAGCAGGTCTAGCCACTCAGCCCTAGCCGTAGAGCTGGGCTGTTTTCTGAATGTAAGAACTATAAGGGTACCTAGACTGTCTTTAGAAAATTCAGCCATTATACGCTTACCTCTCAGATCAAGTTAATGGCAAAGATGTAAGAAGGGAAAACATGATTCATGTGTTCTCATTCATTCAACAGATACCTATTGGGTACCTACTCTGGGCCAAGCACTCTGCTGGATGCTGAGAATATAAGAGTCAGCAAGACAGATATTTCTCTGTCCCATGGATAAAACATGATAAATGAATAGGACGATTTCAAATTACAGTAAGTGCTATGAAGGTAACCAGCAAAGGGACAGCGATTGAAGGGGCGGAAATCCTTTAGCTGGGTGGTCAAGTTCTCCTCACAGAGGTGGCCTTTAACCTGAAAAGAATGAGAAAGAGTTTTGTAGGCAAATAAATGAGGAGGAGAGGGAGAGAGCGCTGCAGGGAAAGCAAATAGCATGTGCATAGCTTTAAGGTGAGAAAGCTTGTGTGTTCTAGGAACTGGATGAAAGAACCCAGCAGAGGGTTGTGACCCTAAGAGT
Organism: Catagonus wagneri; assembly: GCA_004024745.2. NCBI lineage: Eukaryota > Metazoa > Chordata > Mammalia > Artiodactyla > Tayassuidae > Catagonus > Catagonus wagneri. The sequence goes on from PVHT020003428.1 coordinate 5,465,585, forward strand.
GGGAACCAAGACTGGCACGAGAAGCAGGGGCCAGTTTGAGGATGGCCTTAACATCTAGAGTGGGTTTTATTGTTGTTTTTTTTTTTTTAACTAAATGAATTTTATTTCAATTATAGGTGAAGAGTGGGTTTTATTCTTAATGTGGTAGAAATCTATAGAAGAGTTGTGATTAGGGCCTATCGAATGAATGAAGGGGAGTGAAGTGATACAATTAATGGGGCCTTATTTGTGTTTCTTCATTGAGGATAGATTGAAGGAGTGTGAAGAGAAGCAGAGAGGCCAACTGGGAACTGTGGCCGTAATCCACACGAGGGGGAGGGTGGCTTGGACTAGTCCCGGGCAGTGGAGGTGGAGAGAAATAATATCACTGATTTCAGTCAACCAGGTGTTCGATCCAAACAATGCCAAATGATTTCATTGTCCTTTTTTCACATTTTACACTCCAAATATCTTTTGCAAAAAACCGAATGGAAAACCAAGAGGGGGGAAAACAATTAAGGGGTAAAATTTAATATAAAAACAGTAAAATTCTCTACTCCTTCTTACTGAAATTCGCCAAGATTTTTCCAAAGTAATTCTTACAAGTAGGCACATCTTCTCTGGACTGAAGCAACCAATATTTGTCTTTGGGGCTGCCGCTTTAGTCAAAATGGCCAATAGGTTATGCAAGAATCTGATAAATCTAAATCAACCAAATGTGGAGAAAATCTGGAGCCCGGGAACGAACATCTTTACAAAATGCTACTAGTTTAATTACAAACTGATTTGCAAATGACATTGTCTGGTATGCTGGTTTGAAAGAATCATCCTTTTAAAGATCTGCCAAATTTTAAATGTCCTTTTTCATGAAATCACAGTTTGATCTGGGATCATGAAAATGTCCAGCCCCCCATATCCTATGGACAACTGTTGGGCTCCACCTGATCTTGGATCTGGTGCTATTCGCCCTTCTCAACCTCATTCCCTTCTCTAGTTTGGCTTATCCAAATCTCATCACCAAGATACTCAGACCACTGTTAAAATATGTTGTCACAGATCTTTTGGTTCTCTTGATAACGTGACTGGCAATGTTTAGGAGTTCCCAACCTGGCTCAGTGGAAACGAACTCAACTAGGAACCATGAGGTTGTGGGTTTGATCCCTGGCCTCGCTCAGTGGGTTAAGAATCCAGCATTGCTCCAAACTGTGGTGTAGGCAGCAGACATGGCTTTGTTCTTGTGTTGCTGTGGCTCTGGCGTAGGCTGGTAGCTACAGCTCCGATTGGACCCCTTGCCTGGGAACCTCCATTTGCTGCTGGTGTGGCCCTAAAAAGCAAAAAATAAAAATAAAATAAAGACTTTTAAAGATTCCTTTCATGGTATGTGTGTGCTTTGCCAGGAAAGGAAAGATATCTTCAATTAAAGGTGGAAAGCTTAATAACATGAAACACCACACAGATCACACGTTTTAAATTAGAAAATGTAAGACCAAAGAGTATCTACCGCTTCATATTTCTAGATATTTGGGTGTTATTCTTTATTCACTTTGTTGAGATATGTAGACCAAAGCTTGAAGGTAATGTATTTCAATTTCGTGACTTTATGTTTTTTGTGAATATGTTGTTTATGTTTTTATGTTTCCACTCATATCATCACCATTATAGATAATGAATTAATGATTCAATTTTCTCCACTTTTACTATTCTCTTCACTTAGAATAGTCTTAGAGTTTGTGTAATAGACAAAGCATGGATTATAGCACTAGTTAGCCCCTGATTGGTTCTTCTTCCCTGGAAACAAAATCTAATTTGTTCGTTCATCTTTGTTAGTTCACGCTTTCACTCCAGGTCTCTTCCTAGGAAGTTAAGAATCCCATGGACTGTTTGCCTTTGGTCATATGCCCACCTTTTGGTCCAATCAGGTGAGGGCAGATTGTGTAGAGACTGTGGCCAAAGAATAAGGAAAGAAGCTCTCAGGGCAGCCTTGCTCAGCAGCAGCAAGGACAGGGGTCCCTGCAAGGGTTTGTGGTTGTCATAGGTGGAGAAGTCTTGCCTGATGCTATGGATCATCTAAGAACAGTTTATTGTGAAAGTAACTACAGTAAATAGCCTCTGATACATGTCTTTTTATGGACATGTACATTGAAGATTGCAGTATAGAAAAGCTCCAAGAGCTGAAAGGATCCCGTGAGTTGGTAATTAAAAAAAAAAAAAAATGCAAATTAAGGGAGTTCCCATTGTGGCTCAGGAGTAACCAACCCAATTAGTATCCATGAGGACATGGGTTTGATCCCTGGCCTCGATCAGTGGGTTAAGGATCCGGCATTGCCATGAGCATCGGTGTAGTTCACAGATCCGACTCGGATCTGGTGTTGCTGTGGCTGTGGTGAAGGCCGGCAGCTGTAGCTCCGATTGGACCCCCAGCCTGGGAACTTCCATATGCCACAGGTGCGGCCCTATAAAGAAAAAAAATGAAAATTAAGGACTTATAACATGGTCTTACAAATAATTTTCAGTAAGGTAGACTTGAGATAAATTCTGCTGATTAGTCAGATAAAAGTTAAATATTGTTTCCTGGAAAGACCATTGGTCTAGAAATCAGGAAATATGGGTGATTCTGGTTCTCAGACTCTTCCTGTGATCTCGGAGAAAACCACTTCCATTTTCTGTTCGCTAGTGTCTTTGCTAGTCTATAAAATGAGTATCGTAATGGATTATTTCTACTTCTAAGTGTTGAGAATCAAAATGAGATTAGAAGCAGATGACATGTTAGAAAAAAAAGTCAGAGTGAAATTAATAGTTATTTATGAATCATCTCCTGTGATATTCCTTGTGTTTTATGTATACTGACTTTTTATTTTCAAAAAAAGCACTATGAATTTATTTCCATGTTACAGAAAGTAGGGAAGAAAAGAAGCTCCGTTCCCAGCCATACGAATTGTAAACAATGGAGAGGACCCAAGCTTATCTAGTTCTCTTCCCCCAAAATGCTTTTTCTTCATAGCAAATAACTTCCTTAAACACAGGGAGTGCTTAGGGAAAAGATAAAGGCAGGTAAAAACAGTAATGTTTTACAGAGAGGTATCGTTAGCATTTTCTGTATAAGGATGTAGAGTCTGGGTTGAGATTTCTGCAGCGTGACTTAGAATGTGAACCTTTTGCACTGATTGTTTTCACTCAGATTTTATGAAACCTGTAGGTGTGTGAGTTAACGATGAATGCTTCAGCACTTCCCTGGCCATGCATAAACATCTACATGCAGAACAGCAAGGAGCGCTCTGTTTATCACAGCTGCAGTCAAGCCAAGGAAACTGTTTCTACCATTGAGGATGAAATTTGTAAAACTCTCTCTCCCCAATAAAATACCGTAAAATAAAACAAACCTCTTTTGTGATCGCCGTTCCTTGGGGTTACCTGCTCAAATGCCACGTTTCTATCAGGTTTCCTTTGAAGTTTTTCAAAGGGTCAGGGCACTAAAGGAGAGTCAGGTTCAACGTTTTAAGCGTAAAAGTTGTTTTAAACAACCAGTCAGCCAGCCAACCAAACAAAGACACCAGATTAAAGCAACATAAGAAATCTTTGCCTCCTGTTTATAATCTGCACCTCTTTGTTAACACGAGGCAGATAAGAATGCTAAGCATCATGGAAATCAAAGAACTAAGATCTTATATTTACATAGACGAGTGTTATGCAACTTTTCAAAACCCTAGCCCTTTTGGGAAAAGCCTAAATACTTGTCACAGCCCTATCTGCACAGGAGGAGTTGCCACCAGGTGAGAATCAACACTGAAGGTTTTATTGCTCATTGCTTTCCACACAAAGATGTGGTCTCAATCCGTTTGCAAACTGCCCAGAAATGTGGATATATTCTTTCCAGGAGAGCCTGCCCCTCTGTGTTGACAATCACTGGCATGTGAAGTTCTTTAACCAAGTTGTCACATGGATTCTCTCACCGACCCTGTGAGGTTGGTAAATAGAGCAGATGCTGTTAAATCCATTTAAACACAAGGAGGCTGAGGCTCAGAAAGAACAGTTGCTTGCCCAAGTTCTAGTTAATAAGCAGTGAAACCGGCACTTCCTCATAGTTGAGTCCCATTATGCTCTTACCACCAAGGCACACTGCGTGGGTAACCAGAGCCAGAATCTAGTGAAGAGGGCATTTGCTTGGTGAATGAGAGTTCGTAGTTGACAGCACTAAGAAATCTACTCTTTTGAAGAATGCAGGTCCACATTTGCCTCTTTTCACTCTGCAAAGTACAAAACCCCACCACTTAGCCAAGACACAGAAGCAACCTAAATGTCTGTTGACAGAGGAATGGGATAAAGAAGATGTGGTACATACATACAATGGGATATCACTCAGTCATAAAAAAGAATGAAATAATGCCATTTGCAACAATACGCGTGGACCTATAGGTGACTGTATAAAGTTAGGCAGAGAAAGACAAAAACCATGTGATATAACTTATATGCAGACTTAAAAAAATGAGAACAAATTAAATTATATACAAAGCAGAAATAGACTCACAGACACGGAAAAGGAACTTGTGGATTACCAAAGGAAAAAGACAAGAGAGAGGTAAATTAGGAATTTGAGATTAATAGATATGCACTGCTATATATAAATAACCAATGGAGACCTAGTGTATTGCACAGGGAACTATACTCAATATCTTTTAATAACCTACAACAGAAAAGAGTCTGGAAAATACATACATGTATGTATGTATATATATATATATATATATATACATATATCTGAATCACTTTACTGTACACCTGAAACACTGCAAATCAACTATACCTCAATTAAAAAAAAATCAGAAATATGAAACAAACCCCCAAGAAACCTGCCACAAAGATGACTGGGCAGTTCTCAAATGTACTTCTGAAATAGTCTATTTAGCATTTATCTCTGTGGTATTCTGAGGACTGGTGCACTGTGAATAAGTAAAGCTGAAGGTTGACGTTTTACAGTGACCTAAGACAGAGCTGGCCCAGGAGGACGATATCCAGTCTCTCTCTGCATTTTAAACACAAGCAGAGATAATACCTATCCATCCAGCCACTGGGGGTAATTTCAGGGTCTGGGACTTATTGTTTTCTACCCTTTTCATACTCATGAGCTGCACTTGTACAACCAATATCTATTTCCATTCTGGAGCTCATCCTGACCAGGGCAAAAATTAAAATCCCAGTCTTCTATCGAGTAGGGTGGGGAATTAAAAATCGTTCCCAATAGCTTTGATTTCCAGGAAGCCAGGGCAGATCAACTGCATTCGTGGCCAGAGGTCAGCTTTCAAGTGTGAGCCCTGCGTCTTCCTGTGTCTGAGCTACCATGGCTCCAGTCCGCAGGGTACCCTGCATCTTTCTTCAGGTGGGATCCGGCCTGGAGGTGTTTGCTTTGGCTTATATGATGTTTATTATTGACTCGAGATCTTCTTTCAAGGGCAGCCCTTTCAGCTGGGGCAAGACACCCTTTCCTTCTTTTCCTTCTTCTTTACCTGAGTTGCTAGAATTTTCTCACCTTATCACATCTGCTGGAAGGCATCCAAAAGGAATAACATCTCAGAATGTTACCCAGTGGGCCTCTAACAAGCCTGTGTTGAGAAGGTATGACACATCTTGGGGCAACTGAAGATCTCGTATGTCATCAGCCCCCAAAATAAAATGAAACAAAACACCTCTTTCACTCTTAAGTTTTGCCTGCAATTCTACACATCACACTTTTTAACCTTTAAAGAAGAGATAGCAAGCAGGCAGGATCTGGCCTGTAGAAGTGTTTGATTTGGACTACATGGTGTTTACATTTATTTAAAAAGTTGATTTTTGGAGTTCCCACTGTGGTGCAGCGGGATAAAGATCAGGTGTTGTCTCTGAGGTACACAGGTTCGATCCCTGGCCCAACACAGAGGGTTAAGGATCCAGCATAGTTGCAGCTGAGGTGTAGGTCACAGCTGCAGCTTGGATTCAGTTCCTGGCCTGGAAACTGCCATAGGCCATGGGTTTGGCTGAAAAGGAAAACAAAAAAGATCCTTCAAAAAAATAAAAATAGAGAGTTCTCATTGTGTCTCAGCAGAAACAAATCTGCCTAGTATCCATGAGGATTCGGGTTCCATCCCTGGCCTCGCTCAGTGGGTTAAGGATTCGGTGTTGCCAGGAGCTGTGGTGTAGGTTGCAGACGCGCCTTGGATCCCATGTGGCTGTGGCTGTGGTGTAGGCTGGCGGCGAGAGCTCCGATTCTACTCCTAGCCTGGGAACTTCCATATGCCGTGGGTGTGGGCCTAAAAAGCAAATAAATAAATAAAGAGTTCGTTTTCAACATTTACAAGCCAATGATGGAATTTTTATTCTCTTGAAGATCAAAAGTTCTGGCATGGCTAAGACAACATGTCCCTGGCCATGGGGGCTACTATCAGGGAGGATCCTTAACTCTCTCTTCCCAAGAGGCCTCAGTTCCCTCTTATTTGCCCTCCAGGTTGGTCTTCCTGTGAGTTTTTGGATTTGTCCCTCCTGCTGTAATTTCTTCCGTCCCGTAAACAGCGCAGTTTTCTCCCTCGTCCTTTCTCAGCCCACCCGAAAAGACATACCTCCCTGACGTCAGTCATTTTCACCTTATTTTTTAAAGTAAATCTCTATCTAGGGATAGATCATGGAACACGAAGCTGATGGAGGAAGGAGAGGTGATAGAAAGAGGACACAGTGACAGAGGGGGTGAGGATAGAAATCACGTCCCTGATTCACAGTGCTTGCACATAGCTTCTCATCTTCTTCAGGGCATATTCCACAAGCCAAATACTCCAGCTCTGTGTGTAAGTCATTAGTCAAGATGATAACACATCAGACAAGCACAGACAGCGGAGTCTTAAAGAAAGATGGAAAGTGTTTCTTACTGTAGACTTATCTACCCACGGCCAGAATTCCTTTAGATGTAAGATAATGCTTTCCAGGACCTGGTTCTGTTGACTCATCTTGTTTAAATAACCATTACTGATAAGCCCTGGAAACTGAGATTTTAGAGATCATCTCGATCTGTGGTTCTCCCGCCTGGTTGCTTGTCAATGCTAAGCCGGGGAGACTGAACAAATCTGGATGCCCAGCCTACACCTCAAAGGAGTTAAAACAGGAAATCTGAAGGCTCCTCAGTCTTTGTCTTTGGTGATCTTGACACTTTTGAGAAGTACTGGTTCATACTGCACGATGCGCCTCAATTTGAGTTCATTGGATATTTTCTCCTCATTAGAATGAGATTATGAATTTTTAGTAAGAATATCACAGAAATGGAGTTTTTCTGGTGGCTCAGCAGGTTAAGAATCTGGCATTGTCACCGCTGTGGCTCAGGTTGCTGCTGTGGCGCAGGTTTGATCCCTGGCCCGGGAACTTTTGAAAGCTGTGGGCACAGCAAAAAAAAAAAAAAAGAGGAAGAAGAAGAATATTACAGAAATTACATCACAGAAGTGACATTGTGTCCTTCTCAGTGTTTCATTTCAAGGGGTTCCTATGATCAATGTCTTATTACTGGTGATATTGGCCTTGGTTACTTGGTTGAAGTAAAAGCTCTTTATTCCGATGAGCCAACTGAACGAATGAGTTAGAAAACCTGGCACAAGAGAACCCCCTAAGTAGAACCTTATGCTCTGGTGAAAAAAATGACCATGTGGTATGATTTCAAGGGGGCTGAGATTGCTCTAATTTCTCTCTTCTCTTCCAGCAACCAAATCCTTTTCCTTGCATGGGCTGTTGCCTCAAATTCTATCATTAGAACTTCATCGATTTAGCCAAGGCTTTGATCCCTATTAAAATACAGATGCTGAGGGAGGGATTTCACGTAGTGCATTCAGCTGTCCTTGGGAGCATGTTAGGAAAGGAGGTAGAGGAAAAGCAGTAAAGCATTTGCTACTTCGGTTTGGATGTGGAGAGAGTGAGGTTCCTAAAACGATCCTGGAAACCTCTGCTACGAAAGTGCCAATGTGTGGTCTCTTGGAAGCATGTGCCTGATGTTTCTGACCTTTGGCTTGAGTCTTCCATGGGCTTTTTGTTTTCCTCCAGATGAGCCTTTTTATGCTGTGTGACTCCAGTTTCACTTCATCTTCCCCTGCCCCCCTTGCTCTGTCCAGTCCAGTGATCCAGAACATTTTTCAGTTCCCAACCTCTGAGTTGTGACCTGTGCCATTCCGTTGCCTGGAAACAGCTTCCCCAATTCTCTTCACTAACTCGACCCTTACAACCCATCAGGTCTTAACTTCATTACTACCTGCCCCGGAAGGCCTTCTGGGACCCTCTCCAATGAGGCAAGGACCCTCCTCTGAGCTCCCATCCTCTTCTCTACTTCCTCTTCATTGCAGTTATCACTCTGCTTTGTCCTTTTCTCTAAACTTAAAGGTGTCTTTCTCTAGACAGAGAGTTACTGACTGTAGTCCATGGGCCAAATTTGGGCCCCCTCCTGTGTTTTTAAATGAAGTTTGATTAGATCACAGCTGCTCTCATTTCTTTATTTACTGGGTATGGCTACTTCCATGCTATAAGGCAGAATCAAGAAGTCGTGGTAGAGACTGTACAGCCCCCAAAGCCTGAAATACTTACCACTTGGCTGTTCACAGAGAACGTTTGCCAGCCTCTGCTCTAGGTTATGCATTTGTCTATAGGCCCTGTTTGAATGCAGCTTGACTGATAATTGTATTGATCTTGTCTACTCTGGAATTCATAGGTGTCACCACCCCCAGATCTAACTCAGTGGAGATGTTTTTTTTCTTTCCTTTTTTTTTTTTTTTGGTCATTTTAGGGCCACACTCGCGGCATGTGGACGTTCCCAGACTAGGGGTTGAATCGGAGCTGTAGTTGCAGGCCTTCGCCACAGACACAGCAACACAGGATCTAAGCCACGTCTGCGACCTACACCACAGCTCACGGCAACGCCAGATCCTTAACCCACTGAGCAAGGCCAGGGATCGAACCCGCAACCTCATGGTTCCCAGTTGAATTCGTTAACCACTGAGCCACGATGGGAGCTCTGAGATTTTCAATAAATATTTGTTAAAGACAAATCTCACAGTTTTGTTCCAGCCCAGTCTTGTCCACACATTATAGCCAATTAGAGTGGCTTACCTAAAAAAATTAAAGGAAAGGAGTTCCCATTGTGGCTCATCGGAAACGAACCCAACTGGTATCCATGACAATGCATGTTCAATCCCTGGCCTTGATTAGTGAGTCAGGGATCTGGCATTGCCATGAGCTGTGGTGTAGGCTGCAGACGTGGCTCAGATCCCAGGCTGTGGCAAAGGCCGGCGGCTACAGCTCCCTAGCCTAGGAACTTCCGTATGCCCAGGGTGCAGCCCTAAAAAGCCAAAAAAAAAAAAAAAAGAAGAAGAAAACAAAATTAAATGAAAAATATCTGTCATTTTATATTTGTTTCTGAGAAGGAATTTACTAGTGGAAGTATGTCTATAGCTTACTCTGTCTTATTTTTTAAATCGAGGTATAGCTGGTTTACAATGCTGTATTAATTTCAGGTGTACAGCACAGTGATTCAGTTTTATACATATATAGACATACACGTGTATATCCTCTGCCTTTATATCTCGTTTCCCATACTGAAATGAAAAGAGGAATGCTTTCCAGCTCAGTTAAGCCCACAAACCTCATTAACAAGGTGAGGTTATATTCATAGTCTAGCCACAGATAGACTGATTCTGAGCGGTTCTACCGATACCACTGGGATTTCTGAAGATTCAGGAAGCACATCCTGGCTTCGACCAAACAAAAATAAAAATAACACGGGATTCCCAAAGAGTTTCCCAGCGAAAAGGTCAAGTTTAACCAGATTAACTACCCTCCAAAAAAAAGGTCACGCCAGGAATTAAAAAGATTTCCCATAAGTGAGTGGCTAAAATTAAATTAACAAAATTAAGAGGTGGGCGGAGAGAAATATGTTTATTCTGTCTGCTCTGAGGACTTGGAAACATACTTGGTCTTCACCCTAGGAGGCCCTCCTTACACCTGCCTCTAAGTGGGGGTTTGTGGATTTCACTACCCTCTCCCCAAATGTGAAAAAATATAGACTGAGTTTTCAGACTCTTTGACTTCCTCTGGGAGAGGGTTTAACATCAAAGCAACTATTTCTACAAACATTTAAAATATCTTCTCTCTTCCTGCTTTCCTTCCCCCTCCTGCTTTGCTTTCGGAAATACTAAACACACCCAGTTTTCCAGACTCCGATGGCCCAACAAAACTCCTTTTCCTTAGCAGGGACCACATGACTGCCGTGATTTATGGCTGGTGAATAATTAGGAGCCTGTTGCGATGGTCTGGGGTTGAGATCAAAAGCACCCTGTGTCAAAGTGAAGGGAGGGGTGGCTGGAGCAGAGGCAAAGGGTGGCGGTGTTTGTTTGTAATCCTAGAGAGGAGCCTGGCCATCGCTTAATTGGGAAAAGGCGCAGCGTCTGAAGAAAGCCATGAAAGAAGAGCCTGTTCTATGAAAAGAATTCGTGTGTTTTGCAAATCAACACTATTTAGTGATAGGTGAACCCCGTAGGGGGCCTGGGGGCTAGCCGGTTTGAATTAGTACTCAAAGGATTGGAGAAAAATGTGAAATATATGAATACTGAGTATTAAAAAAAAAAAGTCGAAATGGGCTGGCTTGTGAGATTTCTGGTATTTCCTTCTTCTGGTCAAGAGGAAATGCCATGGGAAGAGCTGCAGTATTTCAGTACTTCTGTATCTGTCATCCAAGTTCCCAATGAATATGGATTCTCTACTTTCTCTTTGTCCCTCCACCTTCCTGACTGTGGAGGGGGAGACCCTGGGGGCAGAGAGATGGGGTGTCCAGGCTGGGCTGGCCTGGGGGTCCAGAGCTGGCGGGGGCAGGGCGAGCAGCAGTGGGGGAGGGGACCCCACCATCTCTGAGGGCTCCGAGGTTCCATTTGCTTTATGTTTATGACTGCCTATAAATCACACAGGGAGCCATGGAAAAGGCCCTGGACAGGGTGTCAGGAAACCAGGTTTCCAGCCATGGCATGGCTTCTAACAAGCTGTGTGGCCATGGGCAAATCTAGACTTGTGGGTCTCAGTTGCCTTATCTGGCAAATGAGATTGACTGCCTTTGCTGAACTCTTGGCTCTAAAATGCTGCAATTACTGAAAGGCCCCTGGTTCAATTCCAGAATCCCGGGTTTCAGTACCAAAAACAAAACAAAACAAAACAAAGCAAAAAACAAAAAACTGCAATCAGATTCCTGTCCTAAAGCCTGGGAAGTTGTAGGGTGAATTCTGATCTGAGCAGAGCTCCTATTTGAGCTTGACTTTACCTATTTTTTTTTTTTTTAAGGCCAGACTTTCCCAGGCTAGGGGTCGAATCGGAGCTACACCTGCCGGCCTACACCACATCCACAACAACTCGGGATCCGAGATTCATCTGCAGCCTACGCTGCAGCTCACAGCAACTTCAGGTCTTTAAAGCACTGATCAAGTACAGGGATCGAATCTGCACACTCGTGGATACTAGTGGGGTTCGTAACTCGCTGAGCCACAAGTGGAGACTCCTGACTTTCCCTCTTGGGGTGGAAATATTGAACCAGCTGGGACCTGAGGACATTTTTTTTAAAATGAAATATTCAGTTCTGCGAGTAAAGGGTTCAGGTTCAAACACACCCTGTGTGCTAGAATGCAGGAACTGAATGGAAAAGACCCTGTTGGTGCCCAGAAAGTGAGCATAAAGCAGCTGCGGACCTCGTTCACCTTGTAAAACCACCAAGATCAGAGGATGAGAACAGGATCCGGGCTGCACAGGGTAAAAGTCCTTCCAGGATGTTTGATGAAAGCCACAGAACAGTAGAAAATTCTACGATAGTTCAAGGGTGAATTTTCTGGCACTGAGACCCGAGATACCAGGTAAGTGCAGTCATAGATGACCTTAAGAAACTGGGACCCTTTAGAAGTGGTGTGTGCTTGAGTGTGTGTGTGTGTGTGTGTGTGTGTGTGTGTGTGTGTGTGTGTTCTGTGATTCAGCCTCGTGGGCTCTAGCTGCTGGGGCCCTTAGCTCTCCCCACATGACCAGTAGACCATGCTGCCACCTAGTGTGGGCTCAGGGACTTCTTGGTGAACTTAGATGCTGAGAACCAAAAAGAAAGGAAGGCAGCAGTTCCCAAGGGGTCGCAGAAAGAGGCATTGCTCATGTTAAGGGGTGGAACAATTGTGGCCCCCTCTCTCCCCACAGTAGCCCCACTTCTAGTTATAGACCTGCGTGCTTCTTTCACCAGCCTTCTTTTGTTTTTTGTTTTTTTTAATTCAATAAATATTATTATATTTATAGATGTACACCTGTCAGCACAACGTAATTTTATAACATTTCCATCCCAAGCCCCAACCCATCCCTCCCTACCTTCAGCCTGTCTCCTTTGGTAACCATACGTTTTTCAAAATCTGTGAGTCAGTTTCGGTTCTGCAAATCAGTTCGTTGTATCCTTTTTCAGATTCTACATAGAAATGATAGCATCACTAGCCGGCTTACGCCTTAGGACAGAATCCTGAATTCTTACCCGAGGGTTCCAGTTTTTGGGCACCAGCCACTGGTATCCACGCACTCTCTCTCTGAAGAATAAAATGTTGACATCAAAGGTGATACAAAAGGAAAAGCCAGAAGAACAAACAGATCATCACTGGCTATGCTCATCAACAGGGAACGTGTGAACTTGGCAGAGTTTACTTCACAAATTATGCAAAGGGATTTTATCCCGAAGTTTCCCATGAAGGTCAGCGAAAGGTAGGTATTGCAGCCTTGACACAATACTGTGGAAATATACCCCCCAAATGTCTCTTCCAAACACTTGCCCACAATGGAAACGTATTCTTGATAAGGCAGGGCCCGGGTGGAATTATGCTAATCGAGGAAAACCTTACAGGGTGAGGAATTCAGTAACCTCTTTGTAAGTAGAAGAGCCTATTTTAAAGTTCTAAATGGCACCATAAATGTAGTCAGGCATATATTTCCATATTGATACTAGATAATAAACACAGTCGGAGTCTAAAGTACCTTGAGGTTCACCCTGCTGGGCTTATTATCCTGTACTTCCTTCCTAATCACCAGAGCCTAGCTTAACACTCATGGCTCTGTTTACCTAACAGGATGCATTCTGGTTCTCTTGCCTTTCCAGGAAAGGCTGCCACAAGCGTGGAACTGTTGTTCTTTTTCTCCTTAGCACCAACTCGAGGTCTTTTGTTCTGGTCTAAGTCCATACTTTAAAAACAGAGGTGTTTCTGCAAAACTTTAACAGCATAGTGTATTAGAATTCCAGCGATTCCGAGGCTGGACCAATCTTAAACTGCTATATTGGAACTTCACTAAAACACCGAAAATACACGTTTCCAGAAATCCTTTCATAGCCCCTTTGACTGACTTTATAAAGAGCCAAAGTTATAATTTTAGAACTTTGAAATAATACATTTAAATTGCTAAAGTACTGCTTTATGTCTTTATGGGTACTGGGGTTTTTCCAAAGATCTGTGTCCTCAAAACATTTAGCGCTGAAAAGTTGAAAGTCCATCCTACCACCTCTGTTCCCTCACCTCTGCGGTGATTTTTTCACAGAAATGCTGTTGGACTCTATCTTGGCCAATCTCTTTAGGCAAATCTTATGGTTAGTGATCTCCCTTACTTTGTGTGTGGGTACCTTTAAACACTTTTAATTCATTTACCAAACTGCCTTCTAGAAAATCTTGACCTGCTTACTCTTTTTTGTTTTTAAAAACTTTTATTTTTTTCATTTTTCGACCATGCCCGCAGCATGTGGAAGTTCCCTGGCCAGGGATCAAACCTGCATCACACCAGTGACAACACTGGATCCTTAACCCATTGTGCCATCAAGGAACTCCTACATTCATTTTTAAAACCGTGAAATATTTAAGATGTACATTTAGATGATTCGATATATGTATACCTTGTGAAGTAATCACTGCAATTGGACTAATTAACATATCCATTACCTCAGACAGTTACTAATTCTTTTTTTTTTTTTTAAGTAGTGAGGGAGCACACTTAATGTGTAGCTTCTTAGCAAATTTCAAGTATAAAGCACAGCAGAGTTCCTGTCCTGGCGCAGCAGAAACGAATCTGACTAGGAACCATGAGGTTGAGGGTTTGATCCCTGGCCTTGCTCAGTGGGTTAAGGACCCGGTGTTGCCATGAGCTGTGGTGTAGGTTGCAGATGCGGCTCGGATCCCGCGTTGCTGTGGCTGTGGTGCGGATTAGACCCCTAGCCTGGGAACGTCCATATGCCGTGGGTGTGGCCCTAAAAAGCAAAAAAAAAAAAAAAAAAAAGGTCTAAAGCACTTTAGATACCTAAAACATCCATCTTGCATAATTGAAGTTTATGCAATTAACATAAACCTTTGACCAACATCCTTCCATCCCCCCTGCCCCAGCCCGTGGGAACCCCCATTCTACAATCTGCTTCTACGAGTTTGACTAATTTATATTCCACATGTAAGTGAGATCTCCTTTGCTTTAACCCTCTGAGAAAATGGGAGAATTGGGAGAGAGAAGCAACTGGAAAACTCTCTGTGAACAGCGACCAAATGTTCAATCTGATGCTTGTGTCGGGAATGGGCTAAATCCAAATTTCAACTTTTCTGGAAGAGAACTAAAAGTTCTGGTGCCATCTAATTGTGTGAGTAGAAGAGAGGGAAGAGAGGAAGGGACAGAAAAACCCAAAAGATGGGGACCATAACCCATTCCATGCCCCAGTCTCCATGGTCTTATCATTTCCCTCATGGGAGAAGGTCGTGCACCAATTCATGACATTTTCGTGGGTTGCAAACCCCTACACTTAGGCTCAGGATGTCTTTGATTCTTCACATGGAGAAGAATGTTTTCCTCCTGCAGCACTGTGATAGCTGTATGCTGAGCAGATTTCAGCAGGTAGACTGTACGTTAATTGGGGATAAAGGTAAGAGAAATCTCCGCCCAGGGAAGGTTACTGAAGGTGACTTAAGAGTGTGGTCAAGAGCACAGACAGTGGAGTTCGACTGCCTGTGTTTGAATCTCAACTTTACCACTTACTGATTGTGTGAATTTTCATAAGTGATTTCGCTGTGCTCTGTGTTG
Source organism: Catagonus wagneri (assembly GCA_004024745.2). Classification (NCBI taxonomy): domain Eukaryota; kingdom Metazoa; phylum Chordata; class Mammalia; order Artiodactyla; family Tayassuidae; genus Catagonus; species Catagonus wagneri. The sequence goes on from PVHT020003428.1 coordinate 5,480,657, forward strand.
GCTCATTAAAAAAAAATAGCAATAACAGTACGTATTCATGGGATTGTAGTAATGATCAAATGAATCGTGGTGTAAAGTGCACAGAGCAGTATCTTGCACATAGAATTGGTCAAGGCATGTTGGCAATCATTATGTTCTTGTTGAAATCAATGGAAAAATTAGATCTGGGAGCTCTTCACATAACAGAAAGGAAGACAAGGGGCTCAATTTTTGACCATCCTCATAGTCAGAGGTCGGCAGGTCATCTGAACTACACACTAGTCATTTCCACTTTGGGCCAAGTGGGAGATACAAGGGCCCAGGACTGGCTACGTAATGTGAGGGACCCAGCGCAACGTAAAAATGTAGGTTTCTTGTTCAAAAATTGTTAAGAATTTTAAGATAACAATAGCACAACATGAGTGGGAGTCTGGGGCTTCTCAAAGCAGGTGGCCCTGTGTGACTGCCCAAGTCGCATGCCTTGGTAGCTGCCCTGCGAAGGCCACCTGATATGTGGCCTCGGGATCCACAGGACTTGCCTTCTAGTTCCCAAATTCTACACGGTCTTTTCTTTTTCACACACTTCTTATTGCTTTACCCTCTGGTGGTAGTGTTCTTGGTGTTTGAATTTACGGTTCAAAACACAAGCTTCCTGGAAATCATCTAAGAGCATTTGAACCTTCTGTTTCTATTTTCCCACATTTCCCATGCTCTTCAATTCACCGTACTCTGGCTCCCATCCCCCACCCCACACAACCTCCACTATCAGTTGCTCTGAATTTTTATGGGCAGATACCAATAGCTTCTTAATTTTCTATTTGCAGTACCTGTCCCTGTCCCACTTAAACTTTATTTATCTCTTATGGTTTGACGTGGATGACATTCCCCTAAAACTCTCCTTTCTGACTCCAGTAATGCCATTCCAGGGTTCCTTCCTTGTGTCTTTCCTCTCCTTTTCTGCTTTTTTGTTTTTACTGCCTGTGTAACTTTGTTCCTTGGCATTTGATAATCCTTATGGATTTATTTATGATTTTTGTGGTCCTTGTTCCCATTCTGTCTCTGCATATATTTTTTGAAGATCTTATTCACTCTGATGGCTTCAACCACCACCAAGTAATACTAACTCTGAAATAAATATATTCACCCTCTTCTCTCCTGATTTAGAGCTCTATGTCCAGTGCACATCGTATGGCCCTGTCTGGGCATTCCTAATGGACCACATTCTCAACACAACTCAAACCAAGTCATGTTTTCCTTATTCCTTCCTTCTCTTGTCCACTGTCAACGCAGTGGACTTAGGAATCTCAGCTAGAATCCTAACTTCACTCTTTGCCTCACCACTCATTATCCAATACTTCCTCAAATTCCATTAATCTTATCATCTAAGTATCTCTCTCTCTCTCTCTTTTTTAGGGCTGTACCCATGGCTTCTGGAAGTTTCCAGGCTAGAGGTCGAATTGGAGCTGTAGCTGCCAGCCTACACCACAGCCACAGCAACGCAGGATTCGAGCCACGTCTGCAGCCTACACCATAGCTCATGACAATGCCAGATCCCCGACCCACTGAGTGAGGCCAGGGATCGAACCCACATCCTCATGGATACTAGTCAGATTCGTTTCCACTGCACCAACAGGAACTCCCTTAAGTATCTCTTGAACCTGCCCCCTCCTTTCAATCTTCATTACCAATTTAATGCCCATCACCAACCTAGTCTATTAGACTATACCTGTACTAGTGTATCTTTGCATTAAATTCTCTCTCCAGGTTTCCTTCCTTCCGGTTATATTGTAAAAACATTTTCCAAGATGTAAATGTGTTCGAGGTATACCCCTGCTTAGAGAACCCTATTGTCTGATGGTTAAAGTTAAAAATTCATTTAGGGAGTTCCCATCATGGCTCAGTGGTTAACAAATACAGCTAGGAACCATGAGGTTGTGGGTTCGATCCCTGGCCTTGCTCAATGGGTTAAGGATCTGGTGTTGTCGTGAGATGTGGTGTAGGTTGCAGACATGGCTCGGATCCTGCATTGCTGTGGCTGTGGTGTAGGCCGGCAGCTACAGCTCCGATTAGACCCCTAGCCTGGGAACCTCCACATGCCGCAGTGCAGCCCTAGAAAAGGCAAAAAAAGACAAAACAAAACAAAAAACAGAAACTCATTTAGAATCACACAAAGACTTGTTTCTCTGTTTTATTTTTTTAATTTTTAAAAAAGTTTTATTGAAGTATTATTGATTTATGATGTTTTGATAATTTCTTCTGGACAACAAAGTGATTCAGTTATACATAAACACATATCCATTCTTTTCAAAATTCTCTTCCCATATAGATTATCACAGACTATTGGGTGGAGTTCTCTATACTATACAGCAGTTCCCTGTTGGCCAACCATTCCATCTACCACAGTGCTCTTCTGTTGGATTTATCTAAGATTAATCTTCTTTATCCTGTCTTCCTAATAACATATCTTGGGTCAAGCAACTGCAAACTATTGACCTTTCCTTGACTGTGGAGATCCTTTAGATCTCCAAGCTCTTGCCCATGATGTGTCTTATGTCCAGAAATGCCTTCCCCTAAATCCTTTAATAGAGTGTTATGCTGTATCCTTCTCCATATCCTCAACAGCTACCACCACCTCCAGCTCAGACTAGAAACTGACCCAATGTTTCGTGACTCTCCTTGGTCAAGGGTTTACCAGAATTCTTGACTCATAAACACTGAAAGGGTCATCTTAAGTGTCTTATAACTAAACCCACATAGTAATTCCTTTAGTGGATAAGGTACAGCAAACATATCTCACAAATAATAGAACCTGCGATGTGGCTATGAGCACCAGCAACCCCTGTTCTTCCTATCTCCATTTAATCCTTTGCCCCCACTCATTCAGTAATTTTTAAAAGGAATCTTATGCCTACTATCGAGTGGTTATTACACTTCTCCTTTTAAAAACTTTTGTGAGAGAGAGCCCCCAATACCAGTTTTCGATTATTAAACTTATGTGTCAGGTTGGTCATGTCATTTGTTTAAGCTGTTCTGGGGCACAGTGTCCAGAATCACGGGTCAGTCCTCAAGTAGATCAGTTATGCTCCCAAAGAGAATGATCACCACTCGCATTCTAAGATACCATGCCTATTTCTTACTAGGTGAGAAAAATTAGGTGCCCTTGAAAAAATCTGCATTATTGGAAATACAACTCCAGCTAGAAGGTAAGTTAATAGTATTTGTGTGTGTCTATGTATTTTCACTAGTATTTGTGAAATAAGTGTCTCCATCATCAGAGCTAATTTTATAAGGACCAAATTCAGTATAATTGAGTCAAATTGTTACCTATATGTTTATCTTTGGCATCAAGACAGGCAGGCCAGCCTGATGTTGGTGAAAAACACAATGGCAAATTACTTTTCATACTACATTGCTGTTCTTCTACAATGTTTTAAGAAAATTTTGATTGCCTTCTTTTAACTTATTGAAAGTTGCTATGAGTCATGCTCATATAATACATGAGAATAGATGTTACCATATTTATGGTAACATATACTAACATATGATAACATATGTAATAACATACAATAATAGATGTCACCATAGTTTCTAGTGAAGACCCCAGGCCAGATCCCAAGTTTAAATTTATTCACTTGTCAATGGGGAAAAAGGCTCTTCAGTGGACTTGTGTTCAGCCAACATTCTGTAAAGTTCTGTAAAAGAAGTATACCAAATTTTTGAAGTAACAAATTCAAATGTGTATTAAAATCATGTTTGTTTAGAAATGCAAATGCTTTTGGATAGATCAAGTTTGGGGGCCAATAAGAGAATTCATGGAGAATTGTTCACATAGAAAATAAAAGTAATTTACTTACCATTGCAAACATTGGCGGCTCTAGGCAGTTCTGTATATATAATGTAACAAACAAAGGACCCAGTCTCTGACCCTGAACAATTTTCAATTTATCACTGCAAATGCCCTAAGAACTCAACAGCACAGATTAAGGTACATTAACTATCAGGCATCGTCATTGAAATGCTCCTCCAGGACCAACTTTCCATGAAGTTTTTTTTTTTTTCTTTGTATTTGGTATCTTATTTATTAAAATCTACCACCAGTAAGAACACAGGTAATTAAAATAATGGTAAATGATTATGATTTTTTTTAAAGGAAGGAATGCTGGCTGATATTAAATTGGCCAGTGAGTCTAGGTGGAAAGAAAAGATTTCATGAACAAAGCATGATACTAGAATGAATGGAAAGACAAGGAGAATTGGGATAAAAATACTAGGGCAAGCGGGGACATTAATGAGGTCAAAGATGTTGGTTAGATTAGAAGCCAAAGTCCAAGGAAAAATAAGAGAAACCAGTATATATTGCAATGGAAAGACAGTGAATATAGATTTAAATGTGTAGAACAGGGCTGGCAAACATTTTCTGCAAGGGACCAGATGGTAAGTATTTTTGGCTTTGCAGGCCATATAGTCTCAATCACAACCCTTCAACTCTCTTATAGTTGCAGGAAAGCAGCCATAGACAGTTCATAAAGAAATAGTGTGGCTGTGTTCCAATAAAACTTTATTGACTGAAACAGGAAGTAGACTGATTTGGCTCACAGACCAAAGGTATCAAAGAACAGGGGAGGAAATAATCAAGCCAAACTGATGCACTACACTTCTAGCACTTTTGGCCATGACATGATATCATGGCCACAATAACTCTGTGGTTATTATTGAAATCCTAGCCTTATACAGGATTCCTGGGAGTTAACTGAATGATACTGATGGCCTTGTTCAGGGATGACCTAAAATTGTGCAGGAGGCAAACTGCCTAATTTCTCCTTATTTGTGCTCTCTTTTGGTGGGTACTTCCCAGCATCCCCCATCCCAGATGCCACTTACATGCATCTTCCAAGACACCAACAACTTACTCCCCACCATTGCTGGGCTAGGGCATGTTTGATTCTGTACTTTTGACCACCATAGAAATGAATTTCAACAAAAACTAGGAATGACTCAAACATGATAGTAATAAGAATCTAGCAATACAAAATGAACACAAGAAGTTACTTCAATTGACTCTTGAATCATCATTATAGAGACTTTAGGTATCCCTTTACTTCATACCTGGAGACTTAGGCTTAATCACAGAAATTATGTATAATCAAGGGCAGAGCACCACTAGAACCCAGGTCAATAGATTCCTAAATTAGAGCTCTTTTGTCCCCTTTGATGGTAGTCTATATATGTGGCTACTTTTCAAAGCCTTGAAAGTAGTTTTAAATAAATGCAAAATAGAGTAATGATCCTGGAAGATCCAGATGCAATCTCCATTCCTTTTGTACTGTGGATAAAATGTAGGAGAAATGCAGTCTTGTTTAATGTCAGGGACCTCAACCAAGCAATCTCTTCTTCTATTCAATTATTACAGTATCTTCATGAAAAGTGGGGCTCACTCTGGCCCACGCGTTCTCTACCTGTGAAGATAGACTTGCACAAAGTCACTCACCGTCCCTCACTCTCTTGTCATCATGAACTACCTTTATGCAATGATGGGTTAGGCTGGGGATCCAGGACATCACGGTCAAAAACAACTCTCCCAGGTAGTTTCAACCTCTCTATCACCAACTACACTAGCCAACCACAAACAAGGAAACAACGTGTGTATTTCTAAGATGAGAATAATTCTGATCACAAGTGGTCAACATTGCATGGACTTCTTTTGCTAGATGTCATTTGGCCAAACCCTAATGCTGCTAGTTTAGCTAATGAAATTGAAAGCATCTGAGTCAAATAAATTGGATTACTACCCTTGGATTAAGATAAATCATTTCCCCAGTTTTTGGTGTGTTTGCGTTGGCTGAGCTTGAATCCTGCAAACTCTGCTTTTGATAACCACACTAAAGCAGCAGGGAGTGAACTAACAGGAGGAGATGTGAGAGATATTGAAATAGAAAATACATCATCAACAAATGATTTTTTAGATGTTTCCCCCCCCTGGATGTTTTAGAACCTGGAATCCTTCTGTAATTTCATGCATTACCCTTAACCCCAGTAACTCCATCCCAAAGAAAATAAAATGGGAGATTATTGATTGATTTGTGAGGAAGGGAAGATATTCTCGGTAATTCCTCTGTCTGTCCTTCACAAATTCAGTGAGGTTTTCCATGAGCTAAGGAGGATCATAAGGTAGATGTGCTTCTAACCTGGCCAAGTGCTGGTGTCCTCTGTCCCCATTCAGCTTCCTTGCTGAGGGGGGAAAGTCAAGTCTAATGCTGCTCAGGCAGCTGGAAGGCTACTTGGGGCTTTGACTTTGGGCCTCTGGGACTTACTTTTAGGATCTGTATGCTGTGGCCAGTATTGCAAATTAGCCAGAAAGCAAAGCTTATGTTCTTTGGTTGCTTTCAAACTCAGCAGTTATCATCATTGGAACTGTAGCCTTACGCACGTTTCCTGGTACTTAAGTGAATGACATTAATGTTCTTGTTCAGGGTTGACCTAAAATTGTGCAGCAGGCCAATTGCCTACTTTCTCATGTATGCTTCTCTCACCATACCCCAACCTCAGACATCATTGAAAGGCGTCTTCCACGGACCAACTCTCTGCTCCCCATCCTTGGGGGAGCAATGCCTTACAGATGACCCATTCTCTTTTACTTTCTAATGACCAATTTTTTTCCAATGATCTCAATTAATTCACATGAAGTTATTATGACTGAAAGCAACTGAGTCCTTCCTGGGGTAATGATACTTACGGAATTGTTTTCTGCAAGGAGATAAAGCACTGTGTGTACAAGTTGGGGCTCACTCATAAATGACATAATTTGGGGTGTGGAGGGGGTTTCTATGATCCCTTTAATCATGTCACTGCTCTCTACTCAGCATTTAATGGCCTCTTGGAGCATGTGGCTAATTTCTAGTCTGCCAAGGTCAGGACACTATCCAGCGAGTATATCGCCATATTGGTTTTTATGGGGTCCTTGTTTAAATCGGGTAAAATATCCTGTTCTTTAGATTTGAGAACATAGGCAAACCTGTCCTTGGAGAGTTTAGTGGAGCAGATTCTAGAAGGAAATGGAAGCTAAGGTACTCGGTGCTGTTGCAGAACAGCCTGATCAGAGGGATTTCAACTCCCCTTCATGTTCAAAAAAAAAGCCCTCGGGCACAGAGCCACAAATAGCCATGATGGGACTTAGGAATTGCTTTTTAAAAAATTTTTCCCTAGGAAAAATAAAACTCTTGAAAATCTTTTTCGCTTGGGGAGAAAAAAAAATATAGGCTAAAGAATTTAATAAGATGGAGCCTTTATTTAGAAACAACATGCCTTCCTGTGAACACAGATCTCACTCGGAAAGAAGCTAAGAATGGACCTGTGCAATTATTTTCTGGCAAAGAACCAATCACATTTGGAGCCCGCAGCAGCTGAACACAGAGTGACAGCTGAAAACTAAAACACGTTACAAAGATCAGAGACATTGCTGAATGCTCCATTTTGAAGTTTGATCCAAGGACCCAATTTATGTCATGTTGATTTTATTGAAGAGCGGAGGTTTATTCCAAAGACTCTTTTAAGCCCTAACCCCTTCTTTTGCTCTTTCGGCCCTTCAGCCTCCCAGGATTCCCAGTGTCTCTGGAAGGTATTTGCCCTTCAGAAATGAGTCCTGCCGTGCTTGGGAAGGCATTAGGTGCTTCTCCAAGCCTGCTTCCTTCTGCTCCCCCAAAAACGGAGGTTTCGAGATCGCCATTTCCCCCACTTTCTAATAAGGGAACACACTTCTCACTCTGCCTCGGGGCTGCTTGTCAGTTCTGGGCTCTTTTGGAATATCTGTGGCTTCTCCAACATGAAAGAGAACAAGGACAAGGTAGATCAAGTTTGTACTGCTATCTAGATATTTTAAAAAAGACATTAACTACATGGTATAATCAAAGAGACAATAAAATAAGGGGTCATTTGGGGTGACGGTCTTGGGTTCTGGAGGCTGACAGCTGGGGTCTGGGTAGTACCTGTTATGTGACCACAGACTGTAGACAATTCATTTCTTTAAAAAAATTTTAATTAAAAAATTTTTTTTGCTCTTTTTTTTTTTTTTAAGAGCCACACTTGTGGCATATGGAAATTCCCAGGCTAGGGATGGAATCAGAGCTACAGTTTCAGGCCTACACCACAGCCACAGCAACATGGGGTCTGAGCTGCGTCTGTGACCTACACCATAGCTCACGACAATGCTGGATTCTTTAACCCACTAAGCAGGGCCAAGGATTTGAACCTGCATCCTCATGGATACTAGTCGAGTTCATTACCACTGAGCCACAGTGGGAACTCTGATGATTCATTTCCTGAAGCCTCTGTTCCTCATTTATTAAAAAAAAAAAGGTATAATAATCTCTACCTTACAGGGTCACTGTAGAATTAAATAAGTTTGAAATGCCCTATATGTGAAAGCTCTCAGTACTTATTTATGATGTAATCATTTTGGAAGTTCCCTTTGTGGCTCAGCGGTTAATGAACCCGACTAGGATCCATGAGGATGCAGGTTCAAATCCCTGGTGCTGCACAGTGCGTTAAAAGATCCAGCGTTGTCATGAGCTGTGGTGCAGGTCACAGACGCAGCTCAGATCCCGTGTTGCTGTGGCTGTGGTGTAGGCCAGCAGCTGTAGCTCCAATTCGACCCCTAGCCTGTGAACTTCCAAATGCCACAGGTGCAGCCCTAAAAAGAAAAAGAAAAAAAAAAAAAGAAAGAAAGAAAGAAAAAGAAAAAAAAGATGCGATAATATTAAAAGTAAGCTGGCATGGTTCAAGATATAAATACTCAAAAAGGAGACTGGAGGTGCTTAAAGAACACAGACTGGAGTGATGCTGTGAAGGGTGGATTAAGCTGAGGTGTAGAGTTTGTGTTCTTTTTTTTTTTCCTTAGCCGTGTCCAGAATGAACGTGAGCACGTGCTGCCATCTCTAAGGGACTAAGAGTTTTCTGTTCCCATTCTGTATTCCAAGGTTAATTTTCTTACAAATATATTTTCAGAGCCTTTTGAAAGCCGAATGAATATTCTGGCCTAAGGAGGGCTTCACCCTCTTGTCTTCATTCCCCGCCTCCCCTCGGTTGGGAGACTGCGTTCCCCACTGTGTGTGTGTGCACACCGCTGGCCAGCTTTCCGCTCCCGTGGCTGGCCTCCATCTGACCCAGTTCAATCCAATTCTTCAAACCCCGTTTGAGGAAAATGCTTTATGTTTGGGTGTTTTTATTAAATTCAGATGCCTTGTGTTTATGGAGTTTCCTGTTCCAATTCTAGGATTCAGTTTAAAAGATCCAAATGGTATACCGTGACACACTCACACATTTTCATAATAGCCCAGAAAATCCTTAGCTAACATGACTAGACACAGTTGGTCTCTAACAATTGATACCTTTCTTCCCTGGCTTGTTATATTTTCGGTGCAGTTCCATGCCGTGCCGTTTTTAGCCTACACATCCCTGGAATTTAATGCACTTTGAAGGCATGTTGGATGAGTATCTTTTCTTTGCTGTGACCCTGAACCTGAAGAGTATAATAATTTTCTGCCTTTCCTAGAGTACACAAGCTCCATTCTTACTCAAGAATTCCACTGGGAGTTCCCATTGTGGCTCAGCAGGTTAAGAGCCTGAAACAGTGCCCGTGAGGATGTGGGTTTAATCCCTGGCCTCACTCGGTGGGTTAAGGACCCAGTGTTGCCGCAAGCTGCAGCTTAGTTTGCAGACATGGCTCAGATTCGGTGTTGCTGTGGCTGTGGCGTAGGCCTCAGCTGCAGCTCCACTGCGACCCCTAGCCTGGGAACTTCCATATGCTGTGGGTGCAGCCATAAAAAAAAGAAATTCCACTGGACAACTGTGAAGTCTCCATCCTAAGGGACATCCTGGATAATGACTGCATTTGATTACTTGACCAAGAAGACTCTGCAATGTTTTGTTATCAGTTGCTTCATGGTCGTTGACATGTATTAATCACCAAGACCCTCCTTCATTGCCTTCATCTTCTGGAGCCTCTAAGTTTTCAGTTTGTGCAACCCAGCGTTTCAGCTGCAGTTTTCACTGTTTTTTTTTTTCTAGCTAGTGGATATAAAGAATCACTGGGTTATGAAGAAATCACTAACTCTTTGGAATTCTTGTCCCAAAGCTCAAATCTATTGCCCCTTGACTCTGTGGCAAGTTTTCAAGTTGTTCTAAATTTGCTTTCAACAGGTTTCAAGGGAGAAAGGCCGTGAACTGTGGCAAGTGTTTATCCCAAATGAGGTTCCTAGTTCAGGGATGTAGTAGGAAATCCGATTTGCAAGTAAGCCATGGCTGTATACCTATTTTTTAAACACACATTTTTTTGCAGCTATTTGCAAAACAAGTGGGTACGATTCCTTTGACCGGCTTTTATCTGCCACTTCAAGAAAAGAACTGAGCTACAAAAGGGATTTAAGCTGTATCTTATAACTCTTTGTTAGGGAAGGCACTGAATTGGTTAAAAGTCTGTCAACTCGTTTAGAAATGATGTTGCAGACAGACAAATGCAACATGCCGGATGGTGGAGCTGGGTAGAGACCTAATTTGAGTCAATGAAAAGTCTACTCCAACCTTGTATTTTGTCCCTTTCAATGTTATTTGCTTACAGTTTTTTCTCCCGCTTAACTGAGTTTTGTTGTCTTGTGAAACATAAAAATTTATAATGCACTTTCACCCTAATCTTATTTAAAAGGTTGCTTTAGATAGACCACGTAGATGCTTGAGGCCTCTATAATCACAAAATGGTCTTGGTTGACTAATTTCCCTGGTACCTAAGACATAATGAAGATCTACAATGAACCGCTTGTCATTTAAATTAATTCCACTTTTTATTTATATAATGTCCTGTATAAGAAACTGATTATACCTTTAAAAGGTTTCTAGCTTGTGTCTCTTCCTCTCAAAACCACAGAGAAGCTTCAGTGATTGTATTAAACTAAATAATACTTCATTATTCTGCCATTACAGAAATCATAAGGCAGAGATAGTAACACATCAATTATCCGGCCTTGTCAGTAAATGAGCTATTCCTTGTAAGTGGTTTTGTCAAGAAACGAAGTGTATCCTATTATGAGTTAAAAATATTAGTATTAATCATTTGGCATAGAAATCTACTAAAAAAAAATCGCAGGCTTGTCTGGCAGGAGACTGCCACTTAAAATCCCATTCTCAGGCTGATGAGAGGAAACCAGCTGGTCCAGGAGAGAAGAGAAGAATTGCTCTGGGACTGGCTGGCCCCTGGCTGTGCATCCTTTGTCCCCATAGGCTCCCCAACTGGGACACCCTCTTTTCTTGCACTGTAGTTTTTACTCCGCCTGTGTGTCCTGGTGGTCCAGCTTGGTTGGTTGGGTTGCCTGAGTCTCTTGTCTTTGAACTAGAGCTTTCTTTGACTCATGGTTTCCTATATTTCTGATTGGTACCTTCCTCTCCCTAAACTCTGACACCCTCAGATCTGCTCTCAGACCCCACAGTTTTGCCTTTTTGAAGGTGGTGTAAAGATGGTGTCATACAATCTGTCATCTTTTGGGATTGTCTTCTTTCACTGAGCAGGATACCTTGGAGATTCATCCAAGCTGCTGCATGAATCAAGAAGCCATTCTTTTTTATTGCTGAGTAGTATTCCATTGTGGGAATGGACATACGTTTGTCTGCTCATTCTTCCACTGAAGGACATCTGGGTTTTTTTTTTTTTTTAATTCCCAGTTTGCAGCGATTATGAATAGAACTGCTATAAATATTTCTGTGTAGATTTTTATGTGAAATAAATTGCAACTCTAATGAGATTGCTGGGTCATGTGCAAAGTGTATTTATGTGTTAAGTTTTTGAAGTCCAGCTTTCTCTCCAGAGTGGCAATCCCTTTTGACACATCTCGCTATGACATATGAGAGATCTACTTGCTTCATGTCCTGGCCATCACTTGGGATTATTGATACTTTTGTATCATAGTCATTCGGATGAGTGTGGAATGACACCTAATTGTGGTTTGGATTTGCATTTGCATTTCCTGCATGAGTAATGATGATAAGCAGCTTTCCAAGTGTTTATTTGTCATCAGTGTACTGCCTTTGGTGAAGTTTCTCTTCAAATCATTTTTCCATTTGTTTGTTTGTTTTGCCTTTTAGGGCTGCACCTGCAGCATATGGAAGTTCCCAGGCTACGGGTCGAATTGGAGCTGCAGCTACTGGCCTACATCACAGTCACAGCAACTCGGGATCTGAGCCATGTCTGCAACCTATACCACAGCTCACGGCAATGCTGGATCCTTAACCCACTGAGCAAGGCCAGGGATGGAACCCGAATCCTCACGGATAACTAGTTGGGCTCATTCCTGCTGAGCCACAATGGGAACTCCCTCATTTGTCCATTTTTAAAATAGGGTGGTATCTTTACTTATTGCTAAGTTTTAAGTTTCCTTACACAAGCCGGATACAAGTCCTTTGTGGACATGAGATATGCAAATATTTTCTCTCAGTCTGAGGTTTGTTTTCTCATTTTCTTTATAATGTCCTTCACAGAGCAAATATTTTTAATTTTGCAAAATTCCAATTTATTACTGTCTTCCTTTGTAGATTATGTTCTTGCTGTTATATCAGAAATGGTTGCCTAACCCCACCTCATAAAACTTTTCTTTTTTGTTTTCTTCGAAAATGTTTAGAGTGCCGTGTTTTACATTTAGGTCTGTGATTTATTTTGAGTCAATTTTTATATAAGATGTGAGGTTGTAGTTTGAGAGGTTTTTTTCTGTGTATGGGTATTCCTTTGTTCTGGTATCACCATGGCTCTCTCAATGCAATAACTTTATTGTGTAGAGATAGAGGAAACCTGAGAGCCAAACTTATTAGAATGGCTCATACAGAAAGGGGCTTGGCTTTGTAATACCTGTTGTGATAATAGCCTTTCTTCTTGTTTCTTGTTCTGCGCAGTGCTCTCGGTGATTGGGAGGGCCCTAGAAGTGATATCTGGATACTTGAGCTGTCACCATAAGTTATAAAACCAGTGGGTTAAGAACCTGACATAGTGTCTCTGAGGATGTGGGTTCGATCCCAGGCTTCACCCAGTGAGTGAAGGACCTGGCTTTGCTGTAAGCTGCAGCATAGGTTGAAGATGCGGCTCAGATCCAGTGTTGCCGTGACTGTGGTGGAGACCTCAGCTGCAGCTCTGATTCCGCCCTTAGCCTGGGAACTTCCTTATGCCACAGGTGCGGCCGTAAAAAGAAAAAGCAAGTAAAACCAAGCCACTTAAGCTGAAGTAGTATTTCAATGCAACTCGAAATACGTGATCACTGGAATTATGTGGGCGTTTTTAACAGGCTAGTACAAAACCAAATCATTTGTATCTCTCTTTCTTTTAGAAGGCAGTCCGTATGACTTACACGGTATTGGTCCAGTCAACAGTTCACTTAACAGAGAGTTGGTAAAACATCTACCGTGTGTGCGCAGTACCACTCCAGATGCCTGGAAATCATTAGCGAGTAAAAGCAGACAAAAATTGCCCACTTATGAGGCTTGTATTACACCAGGTAGGTAACAAGCATGTACTCATGTGCGAGGATGGGTGAGTGTATATTATTATTTTATAAGAAGATATATAAGATAACATAAAATGAGATATATATATAATATAATGATATAGTGATAAGATAAAAGGTCTAAGTCATACATTTGTAAATAAGACAGTTTTCCTATTTTCAAGGGCTAACAAGAGCAAGATATGAGTTCCAAGCACTGTCTTTTCATTGATTTCTTATTTATTTAATACGTATTTATTCCCAGGTAATCTATGCAAATCACTCAATAAGTAAGTATGCTCAAATAATAGTATATAATATATTAATATATACACTGTACAATTAACTTGTAATCTCTCTACCCTTTCTTTGGATTTGAATCCAAAGAAATACATATTTTAATATATATTAAATAAGTATTTTAATATATATACAGTGCAATAAATATATCATACTACTCAAATAAGCATTTTATTTTATTTTTATTTATTTATTTTTTTTAGGGCCACACCCACGGCATATGGAAGTTCCCAGGCTAGGGCTCAAATTGGAGCTACAGCTGCCAGCCTACACCACAGCCACAGCAACACAGAATCCGAGCCACGTCTGCAAACTACACCACAGCTCACAGCAATGCCGGATCCTTAATCCACTCAGCGATGCCAGGGATCAAACCTGCAACCTCGTGGATCCTAGTTGGGTTAGTTAACCTCTGAGCCATGATGGGAACTCCTCCAATAAGCATTTTAATATACACAGCCACATAAAGATGTCATTTTTCTACCCTTTCTTTGGATTTAACTGTGTGTGTATGTGCCTGCACAGTGGAGGTTGATCTGGATGATAAATATAGTGCACATATAAATATAAATATGTTCCACATGAAGGGTCCAAACTGGGGAAACAATCCTGGCTGTCACCTCCTTGATTTCAGACCTCTAAGCTCCAGAATTGTGAGAGAACGAATTTCTACAGTCTTGAGCTGCTGAGTTTGTGGTACTTTGCTCATGGCAGCCTTGGGAAAAGAGTCCACTTTACGAGTGCTCCCTGGAAATCGTGTTGGCATTATCTACTTGCATAGGTAACCTTTTAGGTAGAATCTAAATATGAACTTTAGTCCTGTTTCCTGTTGAATGCAACGTCCCAAATGCAAAATGACGAGAGGTCTGGTTTAGAATTGTCAGTGGGAACCCGTAAACTAGAGATATAAGTCTGACCTTCCCTGTACTGGGCATAGCAAGAGACGACACGGCAGGAAAATACATGCACTTTCTGGCCCAAAGACAAAAGGAAAATGCAGGAACATTTCTCTGCTTCCCCCGACTCTCATAGAGCCTCTGGGCTTCATGAAGCATATCTCGTTGCTGTACTTTTGAGTCAGTAGTGAGCTGTATTTGTGTTGTCACAGCGGGCTGGGATGATTTTGGAAGTCTATTGTGATGTTCAGAAAGCGGAGGAGGGTGGGGGGAGAACTGCTGGTGGTGGTGGGGCGCTTGCTTGGAGCCCATCCAGGTTTGTTTGTCCTACTGCTTGAAAGCCGCCGAAGGAATGCTCCACAAGGATTTCACTAAATGCAGGTGGGGACCCAGACAGTTTCCGACCAGTCAGGGGGCATCTAATGAGAAACAGAGTTCATTTAACGTGATGAAAATAAATACATGACTAGAGACCAGTCTTTTGCAATCTGATGTGCAAGATCTTATCCACTCCCCTAAGACTAGTAGCCTGAAGTCAGAGACGTGCTTAGAGCAGAAGTGACAAAAATAAAACAGAAAACGGGTTGTTGGCTATGCCTTTTTCCAGCTGCCTACCGTGGGGAGTAGAGAAATTGCACATCCTATCCATGCACTCTGGGTGAAGGAGCTGTCCACGTTCAAGGCAAAGTTGAAGAAGGACAGGAAGCCAGGAAGTTTTATTAGCAGATGGTTCTGGCGTTGCGTGGCCAGTCAGTGATCAGCCTCAGAGCTTCTCCTGATGCTCTTGGGTTGTTGGGGGTGCCCTGGGAGGCTTCTGGACTATTCCAAGTCCTACACATCGATACTTTTTCCCACGGAACAAGAGTGGACCTCAACTTTATTCACCCTTCCTGGGGTTGTGATTTCTATTTTGTCTCTGAAAGAGACTCCTTCTCTGTTATGGGTTGAAAATTTCCCCCCAAATTCAGACATTGAAGTCTTAGTACTTCACAATGTGATATTATTTGGAAGTAAGGTTGTTGCAAATATAATTAGTTAAATTAAGATGAGGTCGTTAAGGTGGGCCCTAATGCAATATAGCAATGTCCTAGTGAAAAGGAAACATTTGGACACAGGGACGTGTACGGACGGAGAAGTCATGTGAGGAGGAGGGCAGAAACTGGGGTGATGATTCTGTAAGTCAAGGAACACCACTGATAGCAAGCAATGCACCAGAAACTACGACAGTGGCATAGAACAGATCCCCTCACAGCCCTCAGCAGGTAATCAAGCTCAGAAATCAAGCTGATAACCTTGATTTCAGACTTCCAGCCTCTAGAACTAGATGTGAGATGCGAGATGATAGAACTACGAGATGATGATTTTCTTGTCTGAGCCGCCCAGTTTGGGGTACTTGGTTACAGCAGCTGGGGATACAAATGCATGCCCAGTATTTAGCACGAAATCAGACATGGGGAAGGAAGGGCGGGGAGAGCAGGTCTGGGGGCGTCCATGGAGCAGATCTTGGGGTTGTGATGGAGAGATTTAAGAAGATGGCATGTGTCCAACCCACCACGAACATGACCCCAACAACTGCCCCAGATTGTTTGTTTCCAAGCACGCCCGCCTACAGTCTGCAACAGCCCTGCAGGGCAGCAGTGATGGGAGAGAGAGGCCAAGAGAGCAAGGGCTTCAGGTCACATACACACAGATGAGACATGACAACCAACTCTTGTTAAATTTAATCAGAGAACTGAAGACAGGAAGCTGAAGACTTTAATGCCCTAAGGGATGATGTATTAGGATTCCAAGTATATCAGTTATTCTAAAAATACAAGTAAACATGTGAAGGAAATAAATGAATAAACAAAGTAGCCAAGTGTTCATTCGAAAACTACTCTTTTCCTGCCTTTGAAGTCTTGCTTCTTCAGTAAAGTTTTCCCTCCTCCTGCAGGCTGACCCGTGCAGTAATGAATATGAAATTCCGGAATTTAGTGTCAAAGCCTTTCCTTTTCCCCTCTCTTCCCTCTTTTATGTGTTTTCCACCCCAGTTCTTAATAGCTTCTTCCTATAAATGAGATAATGCATGACTTTATGCTAATACAATGCTTAGCAAATAGATACTTAAGAAATGATCATTCTTTTCATTGATTTTCCTGTCTCTTAATGGTCCTGTATCTTCTCTAAATATGCATGTCTTAAACCTCAAGATGTTCATAAAATCAGAGGTTGCAGTCTCAATTTTATTCGTTTAATGAAATTTAATTAGCTGTTAACCTTTTTTCTAAGGGTGAGATTATACACAAACTTTAAAAAGTGGATTTCTAGCTCCAGCTTTTCCAAAGAAAACTGGACGATCTGGCCAAACCGGTCAATTCGTGGCTGAAGCCTAACAGAAGCAGCCGCTCTGGACAGGACAGGTATGCTCCTCCATTTTTCCATGAGCGCATTCTGTGTGTTTTCCGCTAGACATCACAAAACTCCCCTAGACATCACAAAACTCTTATCACGGCCAGGGACAGCAGCCTTAGGGGACAGCAGGGCTGGGTCCCTGCTGGGAATTTACTGTTCTTTCCAATCCGGCTTCCTCTTTCCTGCCTTCATGTGATTTTCCACATAGCTTTGTAACTCTCATCTAACACTATTCTTTCCTAACATTATTTTTTTAATTTTGCTGGAATATAACTGATTTACAATGTTGTGTTAGTTTCAGGCGTACAGTGAAAAGAATCAGTTATACGTACACCTATGTCCATTCTTTCTCAGATCCTTTTCCCATTTAGGTTATTACCGAATATTGGGTAGATTTCCCTGTGTCGTAAGTACATCCTGGTTAGTTATCTCTTTTATATATAGTGGTTTGTATATGTGAGTCCCAAACTCCTAATTTATCCCTCTTCACCCTGTTTCCCCTTTGGTAACCATAGGTTTGATTTTTGAAATCTGTGAGTCTGTTTCTGTTTTGTAAATAACTTCTCTCATACCATTTTTTATTAGGTCCGTGTTGAAGTGGTTGCAGCCAGAGAGGGGCTAGAGGACAATGTTTTCTGTTTCTCCTCCACCTTCCAGCTCTGCAGCAGTGCTTCTCTTGGATGAATCTGATCAGAGATTTGCTGCCCCAGGACTCTGGGAAATTGAGTTTTCAGACTTTGTGAAACTGGCTTCTAGGGGGCACTTAGAAAAGTAAAGACCGTACTGTCAAAAACAGTACCTGGCATCCGTCTCTGAGTAAAGTGAGAATGAGACCAGTGAGGCCGTCAGTGGTCGCGGGGATTTGATACTTGGAACACAGCACAGTGGCCTTGTCCAATGAGACACATGGCTCAGAGCCCAGATTCTGGAGCTGGAATGCCTGGGTTTCAATCCTGGCCTCTTTACTTACTAACTGGTCTCTTTAGGCTAGTGATTTAACTTCCCCATGCCTCAGTTTTATCAGTTATAAAATGGGTGCAATAGGAGTTCCTTGATGGCTTGGTGGGTTAAAAATCTGGCGTTGTCACTGCTGGGGCTCAGGTCACCGCTATGGCACAGGTTTGATCCCTGGCCCAGGAATTTCTGCATGCTGCGGGCATGGCCAAAAACCAACCAAACAAAAAACAGAGCAAAAAAATAAATGGGTGCAGTAAAGGTCATTTCCTCATAGTAAATTGTGTAAATTAGGCCATTCATTTATCAAGTGCTTAGCGATGACTACCATATACTTCTCTCTTCCAGACTCCGACACCTGAGCAGCTCTTTTTCATGAAGTATGTGCCGTGTGCAGCCTTGGGGGACGAAGTCAGGTCTTTCCCCAAAGAGCAGGCTTGCTTCCGCTCACTATAAAAGCGGTGAGTCCCCCAGGTTCAGTGTTCCTTCTCCATAACACAACCCCCTGCCTGCGTGGGCATCCACGATGGGCCCTGTGTCCTTGCTTGGGACTTGGGGCCCCCGGCGAGCCCGTGAGAACACGATGCCCTCCATAATACTTTGGCCATGAGTGACTGGGACCTTTTCCCTCTGATCCTGGAGCCTCAGTTCTTCTGCTGGTGTCTGTGAAATGTTATCAAGCTGGTTTCTTAGCTTACCACAGGAAAAAAAAAAAAAAATCCCAGACCCTGCCCAGTTCTTGGTAAGACAGGAGGTGGGGTTCAGGCTGGGAAAGCATGTTGCAT
The DNA here is from genome assembly GCA_004024745.2 of Catagonus wagneri. NCBI lineage: Eukaryota > Metazoa > Chordata > Mammalia > Artiodactyla > Tayassuidae > Catagonus > Catagonus wagneri. The sequence goes on from PVHT020003428.1 coordinate 5,499,473, forward strand.
TTCTGGCAAGGAGATCCTAGAGTCTGTTTGCCTCTCATGTCTGATCCTCTGTGGACACTTGTGGCAAGTGGACATTGCTGTTCCTCATTTCCTTTTTCTCCAAAGGAAAGACTTTCATCCGTGATTCAAGTGTAATGGCACACATTATTTGTAATTTTTAATTAGATTCTGTTTATCTGAGGCTTGGCTTGTTTTCTCTTTTTCTCTCTACCGTGTGTGGGTTTAGGAGAGTAACGAGCAGAGAAGTACTGCTTTAAGTCTTCATTTTGATAATTTTAAGTTGAATTAAATGGAGGGCATTCCACAAGGGCACAGATGCCTACCTTGGGTGCAGCCGGAGGAAGCAGAAACAACCTTACTGATGCAAGAACTTGGCATAATAGAGCATTCAAAGAACGGTGAGTCACTAAAGGGTCAGCCAGCCGAATGAGGCACCAGGAAGGATGATATTTAAAGCAAAGAACAGGTTAGAGGCCAGGTACACAGATAAGAATCAGGACACAAATGCCATGCTATGAGGCTAGAAGCAGACCCAGAGCGTTGTAAAGAACCCAGAACCGGGAGATCTGAAAGGGCAAGGCAGGTTCAGGACAAGGTGGGCACTGGCTTAAGAGTTAGGAAGGATCTCGGTCACCGAGGGGGGCGAGCATCCACCCAGCAGAGGGGGCAATGCCCACTTTTTCCCCAGGCAGAGCCAGTCCCAGGGCAGGTCTCAGGGGAGACCAAACAAGTGCTTTGCAAGTTAGCCCTGGGTTAACCCGTGTCGGTAAAGCCAAGGAGGAAAAGCTACTTTGAGGATGATATCTTATTTTGGAAACACTGCAATAGATTTTCCTGAAGGAGAATAAAAATATAGTGCCTCTCTCTCGGTTTGTCCTCATTAGACCCCGGCTCTACTGACATTTCCACTTTTCAGCGTCTGCATTTTGCCAGCAGATCAGACCTTGAGGATCTTAAAAATGAGATGAGATCAGTGTGGTTCAGCATCATGGTACTTGATACCAGTTACGACCTCCAGATCCACATAATAATCTCTCTGAAACGTGTATCAGGCAATGGGTTAAAAATATCTTTCTCATTGGAAATGTGAGATAATGGTTTCAGGGAAGCTGACAATATAGAAATCAGTTTCCCAAAAAAAAGGTGCTGTCTAGAAATAGACACATGCTCCCCCGTCCCCTCTGTCCTGGCACACATAACCCCAAATTTGGACCCTTGCATTTGTAACTCATTTGCATATGTAAGTGCCAGTTGGCAGGATTTTGAATACTTCAGCACTTCTCTGCATCCGTTTGAGTTGGGGCTGCTACTGAAGCCCTGTTTCAATGTGTTTTGTTTTTCCTGCCATTTCAAAATGAAGTCGTGATCTTGGGACCTCTTCCAAGAAGGTTGAGAAAGTAATTTATTTTCACCTTCTTCCTGTCCTAATCCCATCTCTACCTCTCTGAAACTCTTAACTAGAAGTCTCATGGTCGTTTCAGAAATCCCAGAATATCTAACAGAGATTTTGGTGCAATATTTGGGAAGCCAGCCAAAGAAGATGGACCTTTTGGCTTCTGTTAGTATCACGTAGAGATGTCTCAGGAACACGAGCACAGGCTAGAACGGGGCAAGGAGAAAAGCACATCACACAAATGCCATTTTTCCTAAACATCAAGTTCTTTTTCAAGGTTAAGTCTGTGTGCTGAGATAGACGCTATTTCTTCTTTTCTCCTTCTTTCCTCTTTCACAAGCCTCACATTTCTTTTCTTTTCACCTCCAAGAGGGTACTCATTAATTGATGCACAAGCATTTGACCAAGTGATATACACAAGCATGGATGGTTTCCCAACAGAATCAGTCGCAGCAATGCAGCAGAGGTGTAAGCTGGCAAATGTCTTTGAGTAGGATGATTAAAAGATAGGATGATTTTTTCGGTTTGATTTTTACTTTCAATTTATTTTTCCTCTGTTGGGCCATACATTAATAGTTATAAGTGGGAATAAAGGAGATATCTCACCTACTTCTGTTTTCAAAGCCACCTACTTTCTTTCTTTTTTGGTAATCATGGATTTTTGTTTACAATTTCATAGATACTTTGTGCATATATAAGTGTTACAAAGGAAGATTAACATTAGACACCAAGAAACGGTATCAGTAGCTTTCGAAAGGAGGGGACACGTAGTAGGTCAGCAAGTAGAGCTGGATATCTAGTTCCAGGCAAAGATTCTATTCGTGCTCTAATAAAGGATGCTTGTGCTTTGAAAGTCAGGAAGTGTGAAATCCAAAGGCAATTTCAGGACGTAGAGGGAAAGGCAAGATGCTGACAATTCAGAGGTTCAAAACCCTTCCTTCTAGCCTCCAATATCTTTACCCAGACAAAATAAGACGAAGATGGAAATCAAGGGCAGCTGACCAAAGTACCTCCTGAGTCATTGTTCTGGTGCGGGAAGCCCAGCTCTGGGTCTGGAGGGTCAGACCAATTAACAGACTTTAATGTTAACGTGTAAAAGTGGGGGATCATGCGAAAAGGCAAACAAAGGTTCAATCTGCCCTGGGTGTGGCTGAGAGTCTGCATTTCTTTTCTCTCTCTCTTTCTCTCTTTTTAATTACTTAATGAATTTTATTATAATTATAGGTGTACAAAAATCATCACAACCAAATTGAGGGTTTGGGATGGAGAGTCTGCATTTCTAACAAACCTCCAGGTGCTGCTGGTCCTCAGACCACACTTTGAATACAAGGACCTAAGCAGACTCCAGAGACTGTTTCCATGAGTGTGAGTCAGAACTTTGCCTTTTGATGATCTTTCCTACCTTGAAAGGTAATTCTGTTGTAGGCTGACCTCAGAACACGCTTTGAGAAACCCAGCTCCTCTGCTTGGAATTTTCTTTCCTTCATCTAAATAGAGTGGAGAGCGTGATCACAGGGGAGCAGAGAAAAGGCCTGGGGAGGTGTGAGATGCAGATGTGGGAGGATGTGGAGGTGGGGAGAGAGGAGGGATTTTGAATCAAGAGTATATTCTACAATCGAAAAGTAATTTTGCAACTCGTCAGTGAGAAGACCTTTCTGGGACGAGCATCACAGGCCTTCTTCCATTCCTCTGCTGTAGGCTGTCACTCAACACCCCATTCCTTGAAATGTCCCCTTCTCCATGAACTTTGATTTCAGTCACCCGGTCTCCCATGTGTCCCACTGAAGCCAGTGCTCTTCCTGGCATAATCTCATCCTAGGACATCCAGATGCCCTCACTATGGCTGATCTGTCCCTGGACTCAGATTTGGCTTTCAGGTGTATAATGTCCAAAAAGGGAAATGTGCCCAGATTTCCCACACAGCCCTGACCTCTATTCAGGCCATTAGTGGGCACTGGTTCATCATCAACCTCTCTTCAGTGAAATGGGTAACTAATGTCTGTTTCCAATTTCCTAGGAAACTGGGATTTCTTTAAACTCAGGCTTCTCCGAGAGGGCTTCCTGGGGTGCCTTCCCCTGCCTGCCCCCAACTCCTATCCGGGCAGGGCTGTCATGCATGTGCCACCTCTTGCGCACCTTCTTCTGGGCACCGTGGGGCAGTGGGTCAAGCGTCCACCGGATGTGACAGAGGAAGGATGGCGGCGGCTGTAAGTGAAAACTTTAGGCAGCCATCTCTGTCTCCTGGACTTGGAGACACATGTCTCAGGACCTCTGTGTGGAAGCGACTGCCTGTTTTTCATCATGGCTCACCCAGCCCCCATCTGAACAGGGTGAGGGAAGTCGCCTGGGCTGATTTCTTTGCTGCTTTGTGCCCCCTTGTGTTCGGTGCACCGCTTTTAAGCCCAACGACCTGACCACACACAAACCCCCCAAGCAGACAAGGAGGGTTGAAGTTCTCCATAACTGTGCACCTGCCATGCTCATGTAGGAAGTGAAAATAACATCGATGCACTGAATCCCACGCCACACAGAAACACCAGCCCAAAAAAATCCCCTCACGAAATGCCACCGAGACTCCCACTCAGCCCACACCCTTACGCGGGCACAGCAGCCGGGCACCTGGCATGTGGGACCATGCCCCGCACACCTCACATGCCGCCTGGCTCAGTCCGGAGCTGGAGCGTTAAGCATCAGCACCCAATCCTCATCCCCCCCATCGACCTACTTCCTTTAACTCTTGTGGCATCTCTTTCTTTAACTCTCATGGCATCTCTTTGAAATGTATTATTATTTTCCCTAATAACAGAGATTACAAAGCCTATGTGATGGGCTCAATTGTGTCCCCTCCCCCATTCCCCACAAGTTTATAGGTCTAACCCCTAGTTCCTCTGAATGTGACCCTGCAGATGTCATTAGCTAAGATGAGATTATTGAGACGGGCTCCGATTCAAGGACTGGGGAGAACCCCATGTGAAGATGGCCGAGGTTACAGTGATGCTGCTAGAAGCCCAGGAATGCCAAAGATGGACAGCAAACCACCAGGAGCTGGGGGAGACGCATGCGACAGAGTTCCCTTTGGAGACTTTCGAAGGAGTCAGCCTTGCTGGCACCTTGATCTTGGATTTCTAGCTTCCAGAACTGTGAGACGATGCATTTCGGTTGAGTCACCCAGTTTGTGGCACTTTGTTACGGCAGCCCTAGCAAACTAATACAGCCTCTAAGTAAGCGCATGGGGACTTAGGTGTCCTGGATCCTTGTCTACTGTGCCAAAGGGGAGCTGAGAGCGTGAGGGTCGTGGCAACGTTAACATCATAAAAGCCAACAAGGAAGCAGTTTTGTCTCTCTGGTCCCCCAATTTAGACCCACTCAGCAACATCAACTTATAAACAGCCATTGCTTTTCGCCCCAGATCTCATTCAACGGAGCTTGGACACTTATTCCCAGGGTGTATGCCCTTCCATTCTCATTAGTATTGCTGCATAGCAAACTGTCCCAAAACACAGAAGTTAGTAAAAATTGCATTTCACTACATCTCACGGGGTCTACAGTTTGGGAATTCAGGCAGGCTTCCCTGGGTGATTGTTTTTTCCCTCCTGATATTTTCCAGGATCTGCAAGTCATTCTCTTTTGGCAAAAGGGCTGGTCTGGAGGATCTGGGACAAGCTCACAACACATGCCCGGTGCCTTGGTGAGGATAACTGGAAAAGGGGACTCGGCTGGGACTGAGAGCTGCAGTTCTTTCATGTAGCATCTGAGCACGGTGGAGCAAGTTACTCGGACCCCAGAATAAGTGTCTCAAGAAAGCCAGGTAGAACTTGCATGGCCTTTAATGACCTAACCTTGAAAGCTGCAAACATCATATCCACCGTGGTCTATGGGTCAAAGCGGTCACAGAGGCCCACCCAGATTCTAGGGGAGGCTTCAAAGACCTCACCTCTTTTTTATTTTCTTTAATGGCCACACCTGAAGCATATGGAAGTTCCCAGGCCAGGGACAGAATAGGAGAGACAGCTGCTGGCCTACACCATGGCCACAGCAATGTTGGATCCTTAACCCACTGAGCGAGGCCAGGGATCAAACCCTCATCCTCGTGGACACTGTTGAATCCTTAACTCACTAAGCAACAGTAGGAACTCCATACCTCACTTCTTTTTCTTTCTTTCTTTCTTTTTTTTTTAAATCTTGAGCTATGCTTCATTTTTGCTTTTTTTTTTTTTTTTTTTTTTTTTTTTTTTTTTTTTT
>PVHT020003428.1:5506107-5544772 GCA_004024745.2 Catagonus wagneri
CTGCACCCGCGGCATATGCAGGTTCCAAGGCTAGGGGTTGAATTGGAGCTACAGTGCCGGCCTACACCACAGCCACAGCAACGCCAGATCTGAGCCGCGTCTGCAACCTACACCACAGTTCATGGCAATGCTGGATCGTTAACCCACTGAGCAAGGCCAGGGATCGAACCTGCAACCTCATGGTTCCTAGTCAGATTCGTTTCTGCTGTGCCACGATGGGAACTCCCATACCTCACTTCTTGATAGGAGAATAGAATAGTGTTTTGCCATTAAATAAGAAATACCTCCCACCTTCCCATCTAGTAAGTAGCAAAGAAAATGAGGAAAACCTCTCCCTTTTTCCAGTCTCTATGGTGGTGTTTCCAGAACTGAGACGGAGATTGTGGTGTGAGGCACCCACCACTCATTGCTGCTTATTTGCAAGTTTTGTAGCTGAAACTGTATCCATGGAGATCAAAGTCTGGGCCAATGCAGAGTGTCAGGTTCCAGACCAAGAGCCTCTTAGGAAGTCCAAATAAAGATGAAAAGGGGTTAACAGGACCCCTTCACACATCAGCAAGCTCCCAGATATTTATCAACTTAGCCCACCATTTTCATGCTGCAGGAATTCTTTAGCATCCTCCCAAGGACTCTTTCATTCAGTATCTCTTAAAAGCAGCCAGGAATGAAGACATCACCTGGTAGCCTGTGACAGGCTGGGTGTCTGGAAGAGCAAGGCTTCTGGAGAAAGTGGAGTCCACACCACCAACCTATGCCATTCAGAACATAGCTCTCTTAGGACATCAGCCCTATAAACAGAGTGCATGGGGGGAGGAGTGGACCTGCTGATGGCCTCATCTGGCACTTCTGTTTGCTGCTCCAATCTTTCTCCACCTCCATCTTTCTCTGATGGTCCCCAGGTTGTCTGAATTACCCAGACGGGGGACTCTACTTGCAGAAGTCTGAGGCTAATGAGGCCCTTTAGACTCAGAGCATCCTACCACTCACTGGACCCTATAATACAAGACACAATAAAAAAAAAAGACAAAACAGACCATATGCAATTCTTATTTAACCACAATATTACTGTTTTGTGTATGTGTACGTGTGCACATATGTGTGAGTGTGGGTGAGTTGCGAGAGAAAGGGGGAAAAAAGAGAGAAGGTCCCAAATTCCCATCTAGGGAGTAAGTTTCTTGAATATAGGAACCAGGACTTTTACATTTGGGCTTTGCAAAAAACTATAGTAATCTGTTCAGCACATAGTGGGTAACATGTTTGCTACATAGCAGGTACTCACCAAACGTTTACAAGAAAATGGACTGAAGAGGGATTAATCAAGCCAAGTCCACTTTTCCATTGCCTTCAGGATTTCCAGTGGAATCTTCGATGTGTGCTTAAGCGTATGGTAGAATGTGGAATAGGAATGCAGAAGAGGAGAAGTGTCAAGGTGGAAACTGGAGCCTTTGAACTAGAACAATACAAACTGGGGGAGTGGGTTGGTGACCAGGTCACCTGGGTTAGCTTTGGACATAAATGATAGGGACAGAACAGGGAACTAGACTGACCCATTTCAAGCATTGAGACATTTTTATCAGGTGCTCAGGTTCAAGTGCTACTAGAAGACATACAGTGATAGATGGTCCTTCTTGGGTTTCTCATGAAAGAAAATGCAGGCTTCCAAGCATGATTCAAAACTCACTGCCTACGTGTCCTACACAGGCCTGCATTCAGCTGCCCACAAGATATTTCCTCTTCCCTAACCTCTCAGCAACCTGCCAGTGAGCCTTCAGCTACAACATTCCATGGAAACCCTTCTCTAATGTATGCGGATAAACCTGGATTCCAAAATGGGTTACGTTTTCCTAGTCTTGAGTCTTCTAGACTTCATCATTCAACAGTACCCTATTTCTACTTTTTTTTTTAAAACTCTTTCATTATGTAAATTATAACTGTTTCTTATCAGTTCAAAAGTCCATTAGTCCACACTATTTCCTGTTGCTGTAGGGGAGATTTTGGAGGCTGGTAGTCAGAAGGGGAATGTCAGGATGTCACTGTGCTAGAAAGCTCCATGTCAAGGTGGTGGCCGAGCTGGATGGGCCCGTAGACAGGGTCAGGGAGATAGTCATGAAGCTTGGCAATAATTCATCTGTAAGGTAATAAAAGCTGGTATGGCCATAAAAGGAATTTTGAAGAAGAATGGACTGTTTCGAAGAAGAATCGAAAATATTCATTGACCGACTAGATAAAGGAAAGGAATCTGAGGTGGCTTCTCAGGTTTTGGAGCTGCGCCAGTGTGATGTTACAGCTGATAGAAACTGAGAAACCTGAAAGGGGATTTGGTTTGGAGAAAAGATAAGAGTTTGGTTTTAGCCTTGCTAAGTTGCAGGCGTTCTGGGTAAGAACTACAGCATTGTGGACTAGGGTTAGTGGCCCGTGCGAAACTTCAGTTTCCCTCCCCTCCTTCTGCGCCTGAGGAGGGGCCCTGATACGGTCCAGATCGTCAGCAGACCCAGAGGTTGAGGGTAAAGGGACCAGGGAGGAACCGGGGTGGCTGGTGTTCTCTCTTCCACATGCAAGGACCATTTCCTCTTTGAATTGTCTCCGTCTTAGAACTGCCTCTCACGCAGCTGGTGTGGTGAGGCAGGCGTTGGAACTTTTCCTGCTACGCAGGCATTCTGCTCTATGTTTAAACCCTTCCAATCTTAGAAACCCAGAGAGGAAGCGGGGTAGGGCCTTCCAGAAAGAGGGGATGGGGGTGTCTTATTCTGAAAAAAAAAATTTTTTTTTCTTTCTAGGCCTCAAGCTAAATAGACAAAATTAATCTTCATGCTTCATATATGGTCCCAGAGGTAGCAGACCAAGTAGCTATCGGAGTCTAAACTCAGCAGGAAGTAACACTCCTTTGCCTGGGGACGTAGCAAGAGAGGCGGTGATGGGGGGGGTGATCGTCAATGACTTGAACTTGGACTTATTTTTTTGGTGATTGATGTATAATTTTGCTGGTTTTTAAGAGAGCAGAGAGGTGGGAAAATAAAATAGCGAGTTGCTCATGTTTTAGAGGATCGTCCAAGAATGTTGTTGATGAAACTTGTGAAAGAAAGTATGTTGAGAGAAAAGACAAAAAAAAGAAAAGTATCTTCTTACAACCAGCAATTCCACTCCTAGACAGTTACCCACAAACAATGGGTATGTGCATTCACAAAGACATCTACAAGAATGTTTGTAACACATGACGGCCCAAAATGAAATCAACCCCAAAGGAGATCAACAGTAAATGGAGAAGTGAATTGTGATTTATTCGTTCAAGAGAATGTTATACAGTAAAGAGAGTTAACAGACAATAACCACAGGAAGCATGGCTGAATCTCACAAGTATAGCACTGGGTAGATGAGACCAAACTCAAAGGTGTACATACTCTACGATTACATCTATATGAAGTTCAAAAACAGGTGCATTTAGAAATCAGGAGAGTGGTTACTTTTAACAGGGGTAGGGGACACAAAGGCTTCTGGCTTGTTTTGTTTTTGTCTTCCTTGATCTATGTGCTTCTTACACAAGTGTGTTCACTCAAAAATTTTTTTTGAGTGAACACTCGTGACTTGCATCTGTATATATATTTTATCATGATAACTTTTGCAAAAAGAAAAACAATTACATGGCAGATCTTTGGGGAAAGCAAAGTACAGGAAGAGGAGTTAGAGAAGAGATATTAGAAAAGTAGCAGAATTGCTTTGTTCGATTCTATAGGTGCTAAGAAAAAGTCTTGAGAAATCGAGGGGCATTATGGAAAAATGTTTAACTTACTATGTCTAAACAAAGAAGTCATAAGACCAAAAGTCTCCTGCAATTACAGAGGCCAAGTTCAGACCCAGGAGAGCTGATGGCATATTCCAGTCTGAGTGTGAGGGCCTGAGAACCAGGAAGGCCAGTGGTGGTAAGTTCCAGTCTGGATCTATGTCCAAAGGCAGGACAAGACTGATGTCCCAGCCCAAAGACAGTCAGAAAGAATTCTCTGTTCCAGCCTTTATTCTAGTTGGACTTTCAATGAACTAGATGAGGCCCACAGGGAGGGCAAACTATTTTATTTGCTCTGCTGATTCAATATTATCCAGAAACACTCTCGTGGACACACCCAGAAGCAATGTCTCATCAAATACCTGGGTACTCCATGGTCCAGTCAAGTTGCATAAAATGAATCATCACAACTAGGTCTAAATACAAGCAAACTAAAGACATGAATGGGGGTATTATTGTTGATAATGGCAGGCACCATTGCAAGTCCCACAGAATAAACTCATGTATACTATTTTAATTCATCATAATGTTGAGGTTTTCATGTAGTAATCAATGCAGTTTCTAAAGGAACATGTAAAAAAGGCAGAAATGAAAACAAGTTTTAAGAAATTGAACTCACTTGATCAAAACTTTTACCTCTCCATGCCGTAACTCTACTGGATTGCAAGGTGTTTAGGCCAAGGACTGTGTCTTTTGTATTCCTGCCTCTCAGCACTTAGTGCAATGCCTGAGCCCATGAATTAGCCACTCATGACACAGGTGTGTTGTAGGTATGGTTGGCTCAGGGGGTTACGGTCCAGCGGGCTCATTGCAATGCCAGGCTGCCCTAGAGTTGGGACTGTCCAACTGATACTAGAATGGCTGCATGGACCCTCTGAAAAAGCCAGAGATGACACCTCAGTAAACTTGCTGCTCATTGACCCATTCCTAACTAGTTCTTCTGGTGTGCAAATTTGTCTTAGAATCTACACATGATCTAAATCTCATCCAAATGTCAAAAGAATATGTTATGCCTTTCATTGAAAATCCTGAGTTCATTTTATTACTTAGAGTGGTTCCAGCTAAGAGAGAATATATCATTTTCATTAAATAGCAGGTAGATGTTAATATCAATATTCTAAAACTGCCTTCTCAGAAGAATTTCAAGAGCAGAGAAATCTTGGTGGTGGGTATGGCATTGATATATATGATGCACATGTATAGTTGATGGGTATCTATGCATATCCTTTGTGTGCTAATTACTCTGTCTATTGCAAGTAAGTGCCACAGGTATTTAGTTTGCGATACTTTTACACTTTTTACTCTTGGGAGAGTTAATTACAAACAATTTAATTAAGATCTCTTACTCATTAATGTTCTAGGAGCTTAGCAAGTTTGGGTTTGCTCAGCGGGTTGCAAAGGTTTAATTTTATCAGATATCTTCCCATTAACTCATACACCATCAGTACTGTGCTTGTTTTTTATCCTTCTCTGCCTGGGGTACCTACAGAATTTAAAATATCATTAAAACCAAGAATTCAGGAAAGACTCCGTTAGTTGCCACCTGTCCTGATGAGTCTTGGATTTCCATTCTGAATCTTTAGAATACAGGATTAAGGATAGCTCAATGATGTCTCTTCAATAAGACCAAAGACACAACAACCATATTTTATTTTTGATTAGAATTAGAGCAATAGCATATGGTTTTCATTAGCTTGGTGAGAAATAGAGATTTCAAAGGTATAAAAACAAAAAAAACCTGTTCTATAAATCATTAAAACCTCAAACGCTAAAGATAAGTTTTGGCTAAAAGAATATCATAAGAAATATATTTAACATGGAGAGGGGGTGGGAAAACAAATCAGGTCTTAAGGAAACACTTTCAGGTTTATTCTTTCTGAGACACTATATATAGGCACAATTTACACTTTGATCTCAGGTATCAATGAATACAGACTGCCCAGAATGGGATATGTGACCTGAGAAATGTAAACTTGTTAAAAGTCAATGTATTTTTTTTTTGTATTTATTTTAACGAACTGACCTTTTTTCAGGTGTAACTGGTTAAGTAAACAAGGAGCTTCCTGATTTCAATAGCAAATAAGGATCAGTTAATGTTGTACCAAGATGTTTTTCTTTCAACATTCTGGCCATGCACTTACGTTCTCTTATTAACCATGATGTTTACTAGTCATTATTGGGCTTGAAGGTCCTTTCTCTTCTTGGGCATTACAGGAGGGTGGAGGCCACACCCTGTAATGCCATATTTCCTCAAGGGAGAATGGTTATAAAAGGAAAGAGACTTTGGATTTCTTTCTTTCTTTCTTTTCAAGTCTATAAGTCTTGAAATAATCTGGGAACTTATTTATTTATGGCTGGTCATGTGGCATGCAGAAGTTCCCAGGTCAGAGATCTAACCCACACCACAGCAATGACCTAAGCCACAGCAGTGAGGACACAGGATCCCTAACTGCTAGGCCACTAGGGAACTCCCATTTTTTATTTTTGAACTGAAATGATTTTAGTATTCTGAGATTGTACCCAGAAAAGATTAAGTATTCAAAAGGAATAGGATAAATTCAAAACATCTTTTTAAAATTAATGGGAAAACATATGTTATATATGTAGTTTTTATATTTAAAAATGTATTTACTTAAGGCCTAGCCTGCTGCACATTAAAGTTCCCAAGCTGAAGTTTGAATCGGAGCTACAGCTGCAGGACGACTCCACAGCCACAGCAACACTGGATCTAAGCTGCATCTGTGACCTACACCATTGCTCATGGCAATGCAGGATCCTTAACCCACTAAGCGAGGCCAGGGGTCAAACCTGCATCCTCACCAACATTCTGTCAGGCTCTTAACTTGCTGAACCATAATGGGAACTCTTAGAAATAACATTTCTTTAACAAATTAAAAATTAAAAGTGTACATATTAAATTCAGATTAGCAGAAATATTTCTGGTAAATTGATGAAGGACAAGGAATAGCTAAGAAAGGGACTATGCGCTTCTGAAGATAATGAAACCCAGGAGGACCTCCAAGATTGAGCAAATCAAGGCGTAGAATCCTCAGCTGTTTGAATTTCAGAGAAGCAAAAGTAGTATTTTGGGATCGGCTTGTCCAATACAATATTTGGGATACTTTTATCCTGAAAAATCATTTATCGTTTATCTGAAGTTCAGTTTCACTGGGTATCCCGTGTTCTGTCTGGCAACCCTAGAGCCAGGGAACTTGGGCCATGGGTTCAAGGTCACAGAGCTACTTTGCGGCATATTCATTACTGGAACCTGGGTCTCATAAAATTACATTATTTCTATTCTATGGCATGCTGCTCTATGTAATTCTCCTATAGGCAAACATCTTTAATCAGTGGGTTTTAAAAATTAAATATTTTTTCTTTCATTTTTTAGTTGTCTCATTTCTGAAGATTATTTTCTATTCCACAAAATGGCACTATTAAAAATCTTAATATGAAAGTTTCACACAGCTCTCCTGATTATTCTGTAAAATGGCTATTTTAACATGCAATAGCAAAAGTGTTCTTCACTCTGATTTTTATAGCCAAGGAATTTGACCATGTATTAAAACTTAAGGAGAACTATGAACAGAGAAATTACAATGAGGGATCAGACCTGCAATGTAAAACTGTGAACATTCTCATAAAATCCATATTTTTTCCTCCTCGCTATTATTTCACCATCAAAAATGAAAGCAGAGGGTGGCTATTTACTGATGAAATGTACAAACACTGTCTCTAAAGACAATGATTTTTGCAGCTGAGAAATCTAGATGGAAATGGGCAGCAGTTTGTTTCAGTGGCTGTGATTTTACAACCTAAAGCTGTGTTTTCTGGCAGGAAAATTCAGTGCCTGGATCCGAAGTGTGATAACATGAGGTCCTCTGCAGGATGCTGGGAAACGAGGCTGGTGATTCCCGTAGCCTTTGAGGACAGACACTGAAACAGGGGCTAGTATAAAACAAAACAGAACAAAACAAAACAGAACAAAACAGAACAAAACAAAACAAAAAAACCCTTAAGAGCCAGAGTCTAAAAATCACATTCTACTTTGTTTCCTTATGCAATCTCAGTGGTTTATCTGGAAGGGGAATGACAAAGGGACTGATTGTCCTCATTCTGTGCCTGTTTCAGTTAGGGACTGGAGGCTGACCAGTGATGGGTAGAAGGGTGCTGCTGATCTATATTCCATACGGTGCAATTCAGGGAGCTGTCATGTGTTAGGCTAGGATCTCAGGCTTCCATGATCTGAACCATCTAGCAAGGGAGACAGTCTGCAAACAGATGGACTACCAATTTTGTTGTAGTGGAAGGCAACTAAGTATCATGGCAACGCAAAGAGGGGACCCTTTGTAGAGAGCTCAGAGGTTTCTTGGAGAGGATACTTAATTTCCTTCTAGAGATTGATATGAAAATACTTGCAACTGATGTGATACGCTATCTGGAGTTTGTATCACAATGATACCAGGGTTGGAGAGGGAAAAAGAAAGAAGTAAGTTAGCTATGGAGCTGATATTAGATTGAAGCTGGGTTTGAATCTACAAAGGTTGATTATATATCCTGTCTATTTGGTATTTTTGAAATTGTCCACAATAAACAGACAAGTTGTGTGTATGCATGTGTGTGTGTGTGTGTGTGTGTGTGTGTGTGTACACTGTGATGGAGAAAAAGAGACTGAGAAGACTGAGATTATAGAATAAAGCAAAGCTGCCTGGGGAAGGTGGAACAGCTCAGAGACAATGGCTTGTTTCAAAGTACCAATTTGCAAAGTGGGCTGGTGTGTGGGGTGGGAAGGAGATCAGTTCTTGCTCAGTGACCCCAAGAATGTAAAGGAGGCACAGGCCCATGTGGAAAAAATTACCAGCATTAGTCCTGGTAATTAGTGAAAGGTCTTTAAAGGCTGGAACACAGGGAGTTCAACCAGTTGACTCACCAAATACACTGGTTCACCTGTAAAGTCTATTATACCTTGATGGTCAATTTCTTACAGATCTACTTCCTAGGATCTGACAAAGGTAGCTCGGACAGCCACTGCCAAATAGACGAGATGAATTATCCAGACCTATCCAGCGTGTTAGAGGAGGATGCAGTCACCTTGTCCTTCCTCTGAGAAAAGTTCAAGTCCATGAGCTCTTGGGCCAATGGTCCTTTGTTCTCTGTGGTTCCAGCACCCTTTGCTCAATATGGCCAGTATTTGTCGGCCCCCAACTGTTTGCCAAACATCACGCTGAATGTGTGGAGGACAAGGGGCTCACTCTTTCTGTCTTTGCAGAGTTGCAAGGTTTGTTGATGACTTCATAACCTTGCAGGGAGTGAGCCAGGGAGCTGACGAAGCCTGACCTCTTCGGAAGAGAATCAAGTGTACCCTTTTTCAATGTAGCCATTTAGTCACAAAAGCAAGCTGAGTTTGAAACCAGTCCCCCTCTGTCCTTCCTTGGCTGGGTAATCTCATTTGAATGCAAGGCAGTCTGGCAGTTGCAAATGCTCGCTGGCAATAGAAGCGCATTTTCATTGACTTCCTGGGATTCTTTGCCTCCCTCAAATATTTTGGATACAGAGAACATGGCACAGTTTCTTCGGTCTGTGCTAATGATGAGAAGAGCTGCATAATGGGGAGCGGGCCTCATCCAGACAGAGAGAAGTCGGGCGGATAACATGCAGCCCGCCCGGAATGGAGGCCGCTTCCAAGGATGCCAGGCTGGCGACCACGAGCCGCAGAGACTGTGACATCCAAGTGTGGCGGCTCCAAAGTCGGAGGAGTCTGCCAATTGAAGACAATTAGTGAGCGCGACTTCTCAATTGTGTTGACAGATGAGGAAGAAAAAATCAAATAGATGTGAGAGCTGTGTTTATCCTGCTGCAGTGTTTTGCAATATTATGTCTATTGATTTGCTTTTTGTTCCTGAGTTCTTGGGTGGAGGGTGTTCTGCTCTGCCTGTCATCCCGGCAAGCCTGCTCTCACAGCTGCTTGTCAAGTGAGAATTTCCACACAAATCACCCCAACCCGTCTCAAAGGGGACATTAGGCCAAAGACACTCTGTTGTGATTTAATGGAAAGCGGAAAAAAAAAACAAAAAACAAAAAACCGTAGCATGTGGCTCAGTTTTCTTTTTTATAACAATTGGTTATAGCTTTGAATTCTGTAATGTGGTGTAGCCCGCTGTCATTGGTTTTGAGAGTATTTTACAATCTGGGAAGGTAGGCTGGGTTGTGTGTGGCTGTTATTTGTTGTCATAGATGACCCTGCTACTAAAATGTGATATGAATTCCCATTGCCTTAAAATATGCTGCAATGCCTCTCTAATAGAGGCAAACTATTACATTTAGAATGGTAGGCAGTGAGGTCCTACTGCATAGCACAGGGAACTGTATCCAGTGTCCTGGGATAGGCCATGATGAAAAATAATGTAAGAAAAAATAATGTCTGTGTGTGTGTGTGTGACTGGGTCACTTTGCTGTATAGCAGAAATTGGCACAACATTGTAAATCAACTGTAATTTTTTTTAGAAAAGATACAGCAGACTGTCCTAGGAAGGGTGTATTGTTACCTTAAAGGACTCTGACACCACGGTGCCTGCCACAATTGCTAAAGACATAGACTTGGTCTTTGCCGTTTGGTCTTTGCCGTTTGGACTTCCTCCCTCTGGCTGGACCTGCTCCCATCCTGGGCACATGCTTCCCAGAAAGGAATGCTCTCCCCAGCAGGAACAGTCCTCTTCAGCTGGGCCGCTTACTCCGAGCCATTTTAAATTCTAAAGTTGATGGTAAAGTATCTCTAGGAGTTCCCGTTTTGGCTCAGCAGGTTAAGAAGCTAGTAGTATCCATGAGGATGCGGGTTGGATTCCTGGCCTTGCTCAGTGGATTAAAGATCTGGCGTTACCACAGGCTGTAGCGTAGGTCTCAGATGCAGGTGGGATCCGGTGTTGCTGTGGCTGTGGCATAGGCTGGCTGCTGCAGCTCAGATTGGACCCCCCCCCTAGCCTGGGAACTTCCATATGCTGAGGGTGCGACCCTAAAAAAACCAACAAATAAAAAAATATAAAGTGTATCTAATTCATGGACCCATCGCATAGAGCCTTTACTGTCAAGGGAAAGAGATTCAGGATAATTCAGCACCCTGATAAGTGATTAATACTCAGCCCTTTGTATTTCTTTAGATACAAAGAGAGGGACTTCTGTTAAAAGCGTGCCATTCAGAGTAGGAAACTGGGAAGTTATGGAAAGAGAATAGAGGCAGAATTTGGGGTCCCGGGGACATTCTTCAAATCAAATTTCATATTCCACTTTCTTCTCCTTCTGTGTGCGGTCCCAGTCCTGGAATACACCAGAATTATTAAACGCATCCCTACTCCCCAGCCTCGTGTCTATTCATTTGCTGTAAGTTTTCCGCAAATGGGAGCAGTTTCAGCCTCCCTACACGCGGGCTTGAAGGCACCCTGTCCATAGAGTGGGTCTCAAGCTGGGCCGAGAAGCTCCAGAAGGCAAAATCACATACATCTTGGCTATTTCAAACAAACAAACAAACAAAAACCAAAACTGCATTGTCGGCATGTGTTCATGTGCACAAATTTCTTCTTGGTTTTACACATCGAGGCCCCTGTGTCCAACTCATTCGCTGATAGAGCGTTAGGTGCATTTAGGGGAAAAACATTACTTTTCTGGAAACAACACAGGGACTGTTAAACAAACAGCAGGAAGACGGTTCAATTTTAAGCAAAATTTACAGTGAATGCCCTCCCTCAGTCACTAACTTACTACCAGGGAATTTCTTAGGTGCTGGGGACTAGAAACGCTGATTTCAAAGTTAATTGCAATCCATAAACATGTATTTTAAGAGGTAATTATTTGACATGATTTTGGAACTTGACGGCAAATTGCTTTCTTAGGACAGAAGCTTCTTCTAGGGAGTCTCCTGTGACTACACGATGAAAAGGCATGTATCACACAGCAAGTGGGACCCTTTTGTAGCCACACGTTCTTAAAAGAGAAAAAAGAATCAGTCTTTCCAACTCTTTATTCTATCTCCTGTTCTGTTATTTCCTCTCTCCAGAGTCTTCTGCTACCTAAAATGTCATAAATATCATTATGGGAGAGAATGTTTGTCTAGTGCAGTTTTATTAAAAAGTCTCACGCTTTTTTGCAGCCAAATCATCACCAACATATGCTGTTCCCAGCCTGTCCTCTGTTCCAACAGGTTCACAGGGAATAACATCAGTAGCATTGAAGTTTTGCAAGTTTTCAAATGCCATTTTATTCATTTTGCCAAATATCCATTCAGCTCCAGTTATGTGCACAGGAGGCCATAAATATACAACGTGATTTTTTAACAATAAAATCCCTGGCCTCGAAATGCTGACTGTCTAGTTGTGATTGGACATTTCCAGGAAAACATTGTGAGCCAAACAAAGCGAGAATCTCAAGAAACTGACCAGGGGCTGAGGCTAAATTCTAACAAGGAAGATGCTTCCCTTAGTTATATGTTTGGAAGGTTGTGAAGTCTGGCCACGTTTAATCCTGCTGGCATGTCTGTTGATATAGCTGTTTGCCTCGCTGGTTTACGGTGGCAGAAACTGAAGCCCAGGCAAATTAAATGAATTGTCTAAGACTACAAAGCTGGGAAGTGACAGACCCCAGTCCCCAAGCTCTGTAGAGGCCACAGGGGAGAATAAAAAGGCAAGAGTGTATGATCCGACGTGACCTAACTTTAATCTCAGCTCTAATTCTTTTTTTTTTTTTTTTTTGTCTTTTTGCCTTTATGTAGAGCTGCATCCGTGGCATGTGGAGGTTCCCAGCCTAGGGGTCTAACAGGAGCTGTA
The DNA here is from genome assembly GCA_004024745.2 of Catagonus wagneri. NCBI lineage: Eukaryota > Metazoa > Chordata > Mammalia > Artiodactyla > Tayassuidae > Catagonus > Catagonus wagneri. Next base: position 5,518,699 of record PVHT020003428.1, read on the forward strand.
GCCGCTGGCCTTCGCCACAGCCACAGCAACGTGGGATCCGAGCCGCGTCTGCAACCTACACCACAGCTCATGGCAACACCGGGTCCTTAACCCACTGAGCAAGGCCAGGGATCGAACCTGCAACCTCATGGTTCCCGGTCGGATTCGCCAACCATCGCACCACGACGGAAACTCCATACTCAGAGTTCTTGATGTCTCTGTTTTCTGCATCACCCTCTGGGCCTGCGAGAGCGGTGGTGATGCAGTGTTTCCCAAGAGAATGTTCTACTCCTCCATCTGGGATCTCGCCCATGACGCTCCCACTCACTGTGCATATTTTGATGCTGGATGTCAACCGAGTTTTCAAACACCAACCTGAACTGAATAATGACGGAATTATCATGCCTGCTGACTGGTCAGCCGGGGTGACCAGACCCAGTAGGTTGGGAGGAGTGTCCTGATTCCAGAGGCATTAATGTGTCAAAAATATTGCTGCTTTTCTTTTAAGGGCTGCATCCGTGGCATATGGAAGTTCCCAGACTAGGGGTCCAATTAGAACTGCAGCTGCCAGCCTACGCCACAGCAACGTGGGCTTCGAACCACATCTGCAACCTACACCATGGCTCACGACAATGACTGATCCTTAATCCACTGAGCGAGGCCAGGGATTGAACATGAGTCCTCATGGATACTAGTCAGGTTCTTTACCACTGAACCACGATGGGAACGCCCCAAAGTATGTTATAGGATCCATGAGCTACAGGGCTACAAATCGTTGTACCCAGTAGTTAGATGGTTTTAAAATAATGGTTCTTTCTGTTTCTCTTTTACATACACAATAACTATCAACTTGATGGCATTGCCAATAAAGACTGAGTGTTCAGAGGAGAGGTAACTATCTTGAAATCGATCAAAATTGCTTCATGGAAGAGATGCCCTCAGCTGGAAAGAAAGGATAAGAAGAGAGATACTGGGAGCTCCCGTTGTGACTCAGTGGTTAGCAAGCCCAACTAGCATCCTTGAGGATGTGGTGTAGGTGCGGCTCAGATCCTGAATTACTGTGGCTCTGACATAAGCCAGGGGCTACAGCTCCTAATTTGACCCCTAGCCCGGGAGCCTCCAGATCCGTGGATGCGGCCCTAAAAAGATAAAACAAAAAAAAGACAAAAAGAAAAAAAGAGAGAGAGAGAGAGATACTGGAAAGGCAGTGGCACCTAGAGATTGCTTCAGTGGTACTAACCGCCTCCCCACAACCACCACCAGCCTCACCAAGTTCCCCTGGCTTGCCATGCAAATCAACTCTAAGAAAAATTCTTAGCACCCTTCGTCCATCTATAGTGCCAATTCTAACTCTGGAAATTCCATTAAAATGTACAGAAATAAGAATACATACGGCAAAAATACATATGAAATTTTGGGTGGAGTGGGTAGGAATTGGGAGAATTGAGAAATCTATTTGGGAACGGGATTCCAGCTGACCTTGGCCCTGAATCTGGCTTCTGTTCTTAGTAAATATGTGATCTTGGGACCACGTCTTCTTCCTCTTTCCGCACCTCAGTTTTCTTTTTCATTCAATACTGGCCTATCAAATAGGAGTATTGCATTTAAAAAGAACACAAAATAATATCGATAAACTTTTTTTGGTTGTATTTTTAGGGTCGCACCCGTGGCATATGGAGGTTCCTAGGCTAGGGGTTGAATCAGGAGCTGTAGCCACTGGCCTACGCCACAGCCATAGCAACGCCAGATCTGAGCCTTGTCTTTGACCTACATACACCACAGCTCACGGTAATGCCAGATCCTTAACCCACTGAGTGAGGCCAGGGATCGAACCTGCGTCCTCATGTGCATGGTCAGATTAGTTTTCACTAAGCCACGACTGGAATTCCATATAAGATGTTTTAAACAGTTCTTGGCTCCTATAAGCCCTCATTAGGGTTTTCACTATAATGTAGCCCTAATGAAGCTTCTAGTGGCAAGTGATGAGTTAATGCAAAAGCTTAGAAGAGTAAAACCCACCCGCCTTCCAGTTGCGACTTCAAGGGGTACTAGCTATAGGACCTTGGACTGGTTACTTAAGCTCTCCATGCTTCAATTTTCTTTCTTTCTCTTTCTTTCAGCTGCGCCCAGCCAGTATATGGAGGTTCCCTGGCTAGGGGTTGAATCAGAGCTGCAGATGCTGACTTATGCCACAGCCACAGCAACTTGGGATCCAAACTGGTGCTCCTGGCAATATCAGATCTGTAACCCACTGAGCAAGTCAGGGATCGAACCCAAATCCTCATGGATACTGGTCGGGTTCGTAACCCACTGACTGACCATAACAGGAACTCCGTGTTTCAGTTTTCTCATCTGGAAAATAGGGTTACTCAAATAACCTATTTCACAGTGAGGATTAAATAAGTATATATATATATATATGTATATATCTTAGACATGGAATGAATTAGTAAGTGCCAAATAAATGTTAGCCATTATTACCTATCCTGGAAGTATGTACAGTTTGCAGACACTTTCTGGAGAAGACAGTAGCTTAGTCACTTACTCAATATTTACGACATGCACAGAGCATTCTGCAACATGGTAAAATGCCAGGCCATGGAGGAGGGCATTCCAGCCATTTGAGGCTTTGCTTGTGAGAAGAGGGTTATATATAATAATTACTTGCTCTGCCCATAGGTCAGACTAGCTGTGAACCGTGACCAGCTTTTATAGTCAGTTTAATGGGTCACATAGAACGGTTAGAGCTAGCATTTGACTTCTCAGCTGAGTTAGAACAGGATTTGCTAGAGGCTTCAAGTCTCAGTAAGAATTCTGGATGCAAGAACCATATACCTCCAGCTCTCCACAGGTCCAGCGCACACATTTTCGTCACAAATAGAGAAAACAAGAAAATAGAATCTTCTTGGAGTTCCCTTTTTGACTCAGTGGTAGCGAACCCGACTAGTATCCATGAGGACTTGGGTTTGATCCCTGGCCTTGCTCAGTGGGTTGGGGATCCGGTGTTGCCGTGAGCTGTGGTGCAGGTTCCAGATGCGGCTCAGATCCGGCATTGCTGTGGCTGTGGTATAAGCCAGCAGCTGCAGCTCATGCGACCCCTAGTCAGGGAGCCTCCGTTTGCTGTTGGTGCAGCCTTAAAAAGACAAAAAAAAAAAAAAACGGAAGGAAAGAAAGAAAGAAAGAAAGAAAGAAAGAGGAAAGAAAGAAGAAAGAAAGAAAGAAAAAGAAAGAAAGAAAGAAAAAGAAAAAGAAAAAGAAAAGAAGAAAAGAAAGAAAGGAAGGGAAGAAAATAGAATCTTCTCCAACAATGTCTCCTTCTTTTCTGCTCTGGGAAGCTCCCTAGATCTCCCTAACATAATGCTAAACCTTGGTTAGACTTTCTGAAACTCGAAAACTGAAGACCAGGGAATCATATTGCCCTCTGCTGTGGTTCCAAATTACAATACAGTTCAGTACAGTGGCCATGCCACCTTTACCAAAATGCATGCTCAGTCATTTTCAGTGAGTCATTTATTTAATTCACCAATATTTTTCCCCCTTCGGTTTGGGTGAAAAAGCAGGCTAATCAGTGATGTGGCTCAGATGTTCTGATCCTCCAATATATTACGTTGGTTGCTCTCCAGAGCCACATTTGAATTAAAAAACAAACAAACAAACAAACAAACAAACAGAGCAAGTCAATTCTTTTTTAATACTGTTTGTTCTCTTTTGTATTCAGTTTGATTCTTTTAGCAAGGACAGATCTAGGCAATTTGATGTTACCATCTTCAACTCACCAGGACGATGAATAAAAATAGTATATTTCCCTCTAAAAAGTGTTCAGGAGATGGAGAGAGAACAACCTTTAAAGTCAAATTTTAATTGTTCTATCAGAATGGGTCTTGGCATCTGGCTGCTAGCTACTTTGGTGTAGCCAGCCTCCCGGAACTACTGTCCCTTCAGCCAGCAGCTCGTTATCTTTAGCACCTTTGCATGGTTTGTGTTTGGAGGAGGCCTCCTGTCCTCCTGGAACACTCCCAGTCATCCTTCAAGATGCAAATAAGACGCCACCTTCTCTGCAGGACGTTGTTTTTCCTCAGCCTTCTCTGTTCTAGGGCAGACTTGGCTTCTTCTCCTCTTGTGTTCCATGAGTTTTGGGTGCTGACACCTCTGTTAGAGTACTCGGCCCATTATAGCCAACTGCTAATTTGTTCACCTCTCCCATTCAAGTGTACAACCTGGCCTGGATGGTACATTTTTATCTTTTACTCCAAACTTTTAAGAACATTCCAGATTTACCAAGGGTATCCAATAGATACTTGTTAAATGAAGCGTTCCCAAGAGCCTTCCAGGTATTATCTGGAGAAACGGACAATTATGAAATTCGCAGCAGTGGTGAAGATCTACAGTATGCTAAAGACATACTTATGAAAGTCAAGTATTAATTTATTACCTCTTAGCTCAAAACATGCCCTTCTTTGTCTGCTGCTCTAATAGTGGAGGTGGGATTTGTAAATATTTCTCCTGTGCCAACTGATAGAGCGTAGGCATTGTCATTAAAGAGGGTGCTGGTTGCCAGTGGGACAGTGGGGAAGGGATGGGCTTCTCTTCCACGTTCTGGTGTGTCTTACTTGACAGATTTTTATAGGACACAATTTCTCCAATACTTGGCCTCTGTTGTGGAAGGATATCCTAGGTCCTGGTTCTTTTTTTTTTTTCTTAATGAATTTTATTAATTACATTTATAGTTGTACAATGATCATCGCAACCCAATTTTATAGCATTTCCATCCCAAACCCCCACCCCCCAACCTCTCTCCTTTGGGAAACCTAAGTTATTCAAAGTCTGTGAGTCAGTATCTGCTCTGCAAAGAAGTTCGTTGTGTCCTTTTTTTTAGATTCCACATAGTATATGATGTTGGTGTCTCACTGTCTGACTAACTTCACTTAGCATGATAATTTCTAGGTCCATCCATGTTGCTGCAAATGCCGTTATTTCTTTCCTTTTAATGGCTGAGTAATATTCCATTGTGTATATGTACCACATCTTCTCTATCCACTCCTCTGTTGATGGACATTTAGGTTGTTTCCATGTCTTGGCATTGCATATGGTGCTGCAATGGACTAGATTCTAGTTCTTGAAGCTTTAATGTGACCCACATTAAACTCTGTCTCAGTCCTAGGTATAGTGGTTGCTTCTCATAGCAGTTATTCCTATATTCTTTGTTGTTTTCCTTAACTCCAACTAACCAGGTCCCACTCCAACCCTTTGCTGATTTTTTTTTATTACACTGTCCCAAATTACTTTGTATTTTTTTTTTTTTTTGTCTCCTGGTTGGGTCTGGACTGACATACTAAGTAAATAAAGGTATTGAGAAATTTTTTAATTCTGGAACTTTGGAATGAATGTCAAAGTGAAGTGAAGTCTATAAATGTATCCATCTCTACATAAGGCATTTACTCTTTATTAAACTAAATTTTAATGCTGAATCTGGAAGTAGTCTCTGATCACACTTAAGTCAGGATTGGAAACTAGAGAGAAAAAATTGAATTTAGACACTCTCAATTTTGAACTTTTAATAATTCAAGAATTTCCTCACCAAAATTTTCTTCTAATTATTGTAAATGAACAATATAATTACATCTTTGTAGACAAGATTTAAAAATTGCCATCCTATATTCAGATATAGCCAATGTCTTCTACATGGCAGGTCCCTTGTACATACTGATAATGCCACAACTGAAGGGGTGACTACAACCAAACCTTTCAGTTCATTGAAAGAATTCTTCTAGGACCTTCTGAGATACACTTAGCCTTCTTAGCTGGACTTACCGCATCTACAAAAAACTAATATTCCTAATATTTCTAAAAATAAACTCAATCCTAGTTAATTCAGATCAGCAGAATGTTGGTATTTGCTACTTTTGCTAATGTTGTTTTTTTACAGTTTTTATATGGTGATTTTTAAGAATGCATTTAATGATTAAATACAAATTCTACTGAAATAACAGATAGGAGCAAAAATGAGTAGGAGTTAACCTACACACTATAGCCTCTTCTGAGAAATTAGAGTCATATTAGAAAACTAAATACCATTTAGATTACATTACTGAACTTGGGTTTCATATCTGAATCAATTAGTTGCATTAGCGAAGACATCCACCATTATTAAAACCTGCTTAAGAATCTCATTCACTGCCAACTGCTACTTTGAGACTTTCAGGGGAAATGCCCCTGTGACTGGGAACAATTTACCCATGTATTGGATTGGACGATAGCATGTGCTTGTAATGGCTCACTCTGTGTTGACTAAAGCATTATTCGTGGGCCTTTCTTCCTCACATAAAATTTTCTTGGCCATATATTTAGCACGGGTCTGCTTGTTTATGATATAGACTCCTCATTTTAACATTTGATGCAGTGATAGCATACTTTTTGCCACTTTTTTTTTAAGGCTGCACCTGCAGCATATGGAAGTTCCCAGGCTAGGGGCTGAAGCAGAGTGCAGCTGCCAGGCTGCAGTTTTGGATCTGAGCCGCATCTGAGAACAGGGCTGCAGCTTGTGGCAACGCCAGATCACTAACCTACTGAGCGAGGCCAGGAATCGAACCCACGTCCTCACAGACATTCTGTCAGGTTCATAAACCATGGAGTCACAACAGGAACATCTTTTTTTTTTTTTTTGGCCAATTTTTATTCTCTTCACCGTTCCAAATCTTTTCCAGCTAAGTAGCCCATTTTAGGCTTCCTAGTACAACCTACTCTCTCTTTCTCCAATCTACGTGAACAATTTTATAACATCTAAATTGGAGTCGGCGAGCTTTTCTGTAAAAGTCAGGGTAGTGAATGTGTTAGACTCTGAGCACTCTCTAATCTCTGTTGTAACTCTTCAGCCGTGCCGTTGTGGTGTAACTGCAGCCATAGACAATACGTAATAGAACGAACATGGCTGTATTCCAATAATATTTTATTTATAAAAGCAGGCAACAGGTCAGATTTGGCCTGTGGGTGACCATTTGCTGATCGCTTAGCTAAGCACGAGTCTTCAATGTGGGGCAGAAGAGAGCTTTCCAGAGTGTCTGCCTGGATAACTGTCAGGGAATCACTCCTCTGACTAGGAACTTCAATCAATGAATCTCCCTGAGGTCTGCAGTGGGCCAATGCTCCTTTCCTGCCTTCTTTTTAGAAATTGTTCCACTTTACTGAAGAAATGCCTATCTCATCCATTGTGAATCTTCTTGCCCCGCTGTATAAACGAAGTCTCTGGGGCATGAAAATGGTTGCAAAGGGTGTAAACACTCTTGTAACATAAAACAAAAGTGTTCCTTATAGATAACTCACCCCTAAGGTAGTATTCTTTGAGATCCAAGCAAAAAAACTGCTCTAAGAAATCACGAAAGGAGTTCCCGTTGTGGCTCAGCAGCTTAAGAATCTGACAGAGTGTCTGTAAGGATGCTGGTTCAATCCCTGGCCTTTCTCAGTGGGTTAAGGATCTAGCATTGCCATGAGCTGCAGCATGGGTCTAAGATCCAGTGTTGCTGTGGCTGTGGCATAGGCTGGCAGCTGCAGCTATGACTGGACCCCTAGCCTGAGAACTTCCATATGCTGCAGATATAGCTGTTAAAAAAAAAATCATGCCATACCTTATTTTATTAAGGTGAAAAATTCATTGCAAAATATTGTGCCTACTCTGTCATTTATCAGCCTGTCTATCTCTATCTTTGTCTCTGTCCCTCTCTCTTTATCTATCTATCTATCTATCTATCTATCTATCTATCAATTTATCATCTATCTATCATAGGCATAATTAAAGATAGAATTCAGAAATGAAAAGATTGCCATGAGGACATTGTATGTTGGGTTTGAATTTAAAAAATAAAGTCAGATTTTCTTTTTCTAGAACAAAGTAAGTCTGATTTATTGGAGAATTAGGACTAACTGACTATTTGGTTATATGGCATATATTTTCCACAAATTGAGTGAGCTAAATCTGAAATTCCATAAATATTTGCAGCTCAAAATATTTTGATAAAAACATATTAAAACCACTTAGAGATTAAGTAATACATTGCAAAAGACATTTTGGGAATGATAAACATACAGTAAAATTTGTAAAAATGTACACTTAAAGTATTTAAGGGGATACTTAATTTTTAAAGAATTCTAACAGGCGTATAAACAAAACTTTTGAATTTTCTGATCTAAAAGCATCATTGACGATCATTCACTCCCTCATTGTGCCTGTTTTTCTGTCTTGACACTGAAATCTTTTACTGTTGTGCAATTTTTCACGTGGGTTGGGTAGTACCTCCTAAGTGAATTAGAAGCTTATCCACTTATCATTTCTTGGACCTATGATCTCAATTCTTAGTTTCCATCTAGTAAAAAATATCTCTAATTCCCCATCACCACTATGATTAATTTGGTCTGACCCCAATCTTTAGTAAAAAGGTTTGCAAATGTTCTCAGTGGTCTCCTGTTCCACAAATTTCTGTCTCTTATAGTTTCCCTGCAGTAGGGTACTGGATATCACCAGTGAGTACTATTTATGTCTTCCACAGATAGTTCCCTAAATATGGATGTATGCACAGGTTTGCTTTAAATATTCGAGTATTACTTTAAATAATCACGGAGAATGGATGGTAAAAGTACTGGACAACGAGAATTGGTTAACTTTAGTTACATGGCATCCACATGATAGAATACTATGCAGTCATTAAAAAATGTCCTAGAATAACGTTGAACAACATGAGAATATGTTCATATTTTAATATTAAGTGAAAAAGAAGGCTATAAAATAGTAAGCTTAGTATAATCATAATTGGGGGGGGGGATTCTGCCAGATAAGTCCAGGGGGTTTAAGCATCAAAATACCAATAATGGTTATTTCTGAACTATGGCATTATAGGTGATTTAATTTTTTCTTGGTCCTTTTCGATATTTTCTGTCTTTCATAATTAACATATTTATTACCAGCAAAAACTATTTTGAAAAAGTCTTTTCCTTACACATATTTATACAAAATACACTGTATAATATTTTACTCTTTCTTATCCCTAGTATGAAGTGACTGTAGTTAAAACTTTCATATCTTTTTGTACCTTCCCACCTAGGGAGACCAAGGCAAAACCAGTCATATGATAAATTCTCAGTGGTGACTGACAATAGAAGAATTTTGATGCAGATTAGAAACAAGACCCCCAAAACAGCAATGAGGACAAAATAAAATGAATTTTAAATTCATGATAAAATATTAAATAAAAACAACTCAGAACCTAAGCTCCTCGTTCTTCTGAAAATGACCACCGCAATTTTTAAAGTTTATTTTCTCCACTCAAGTAATCTACTACTGTTCCTTCAAGTTCCAGTCTCCTTTGGAAGAACCGAGGCAAAGCTGGGAGAGAGATAAAAAAAAATCTCAGGAGTCAGTGTGCTTAAGAATTTGGGACAGATGATTTATTTAGTTCTGAGATCAAGATAGATATTATAATATGGTGCAAATTAGAATGAAGATACTAAATAATTTACGCTAATGCTCTCAGTTATAAAGATAACTGCCTCACTTTGCAACTGATATAAATTAAGGGAATATATTTAAATGTATATTTTAATCAATCAAGAAGGCTCATCTGCCAGCCGGTGTCAGATGCTAATGCATGCTTTCCATGAAACGGTCTGTTTATTAACTAATTAAATGCCAACTGACTGAGTCACTGAATTCAGACACAGAAATGGTGAGAGCATACCTTTCTGGCCATTCGGTGTTGCCTCGCAATACAAGTTCAGCCTCTACCCAACTGTGCAACTTAGTTTACTGTTAAATGACCTAGGCTGCCATTTATCCAAAATGCGAGGTGTGTGATGGGATGAAGAGGAATGAGATGGCAGAAGCAAGAATACACTGCAGGAAGCAACTCGAAGCAGAACTTGCTCATAAATTGAGACCACTGGCTCCCTGCTTTTGCTGACCGGCTGCCTAGCACGTAGTAGGTTGCTCAGCGAAGGTCTGTGGAATTGAATTACATGCAGCTGAATGTGCTATCAGCTATCCTGATGAGCCAGAAGAAAGACATCTTTTCAGGGAATCTTGCGGACTCGATAAAAAGCATACCTAAATAACTGCCAGCATCAAAATATATAGAGCAATAAAAGCGATGGAGAAATACAGGTATAGGTACTAAATGCTTGAGTTGAAAAGAGAACTAACAAATTAGGGTACTTTAACTGCTCGGGGAGCATAAAACATGAAAGAAAAGGCTTTTGAAAGGAAAGCCAGGAGAAATAAGATGCACTGGAAATTTACAATCAGTACCATTTCCTTACTAATCAAAATCCATTTTTTCAGCTTTTTATTTTTTCTGTGCTGGCATTTTTCTCACACAGCATGGGCACAGAAAATAAAATCAGCCAGGAAAGTGGCAGCTTCTCGACATCGCCCACGAGTTGCTATCAAATTTACTTTATTTTCAGGTTTCTTCTCATTTTTTAAATTTGCCTGCTTTATTTTTGAAATTAAACAGGAAAACCTGAAGATGATTTACACTGAATCTAGCTCGCTCAAATAATGTATTTACTAAGGTTCTCCGATCCAAATTTTATCTTCAAATGAATTGCCCTTTTCATGATATGTTAATTTTTTCGCATCTTAAGGACTCACAAAACACTTTAAAATGAAGATTAGTGCACTGACTAGAATGCAATTATGTGAAATGTGGTAGTTATTGAACTTAAAGCAAATGTAAATACAATTTTGGATTGAAGGTAGTTAATATCTTTTTCAACCATAAATTTGAAAGCGGACTTGAAGCAGAAAACCCTAAGTGGCAGATACTCTACAGAATTCTTAATATCTATAATTTCTGCGGTTTTAATTTTTGTCCTTTCATCTAGCTATGTTTGATTCTCCATACATCTTGAAAAAGCTTCCACAAAAGAATCACACCAAATTGGAAAGCTTATGGAAAGGTTCCTTTTCAATGGAATCTGGGTGTGAGGGAACAATTTTAACTGTGTCCTTATCATCTAGTCATTTGCCCTACTTTGATTAAGGAGGCCTCAGCTTGAATAATGCCTGTCTCTAGGGTCTTACATGGCTGCTGAATTGGCTTCCAAAATTACAGTCCTCTTTAAAAAATTTTTTTGTTTAGTGAGAGCCATAAGAAAGAGGACAAATTGACAAAACCTAAGACTAATTCCTTCATTCTTTTAACTGTCAATAAATACCTCACATGAATTTGGATGTGTGTTTCTAGTAGCTTAACCCGGACTTATTTCCTATGTGAATGACCAAGTCCTGGATTCCTGAAAGGCTAAGGGAATCACACACATGGCCGAATTTCATTCTAGTTGCTCTGCACTCAAATTTACCTCTCTACATAAATGGTGATAAAACTTCTATTTCTAAACCTTATTTCTAAACCTTATTTCAGCTTAGAAAAACATGGACTTTCCAGGGAATAGAAATACTTCCTTTGTGTCCTGTTGGTATCAGTAGAGAAGATGATGTTGTTCAGTTGACCAGAAGAGGACTCAACAATGCATAATCAGACATGGCCAGGTCAAGATCAACTACACTTTCTTCTGCAGTTTAAGAATTTCTGTCGCCAGTCACAGAGGCCAGAACCACTCTAATTTTGCTTCTGGAATTGAGTCCCAGGGCATTGCTAGTTATTTGATTTTTCTCTATTCCATTCCAGCAGCACTAAAACTGTTAATTTCTCTTTGCAGATTAGAGATTCCACAAAGGATGACCAATTACTTCCTACTGATGGAGTACCAGCTAATAAGGTGATGAATTCCAATCACTTCGGATGCTTTTTTTTCCCCCTTCTATCCCAGGTCCTATTTTCTAAGGATAAAATTGTGTGCAACTGGAAAAAAAAGGGTTTGGAAGGAGTCAGGAAAGCAGGACCATTTGAATTTAATTTTCATGACATCAGCACTTTATGTCAAATCTGTTTTATCTGCTTTCCCATTTGAACCTTGCTGTCTCTTTGTATTGCCCATTGAATAAGTCTATATAACATCATATCACTGGCATATGAAATAAAACATGGAATAAACATTTTGGATACCCAGAGCTGCATTAGATGCTTTATATCCAAATGTTTCCTTTTGAACGTAATAAATATTTCCTTTCACTTTGAATTTTAGGAAGAGGGACATGTATCCAGCAAGTTGTTCTTACTTATAAGATTAAATGCTATGTATCACAGAGCTAGTGGTATCAGAGGACCTGCAGCTAGAAGATGGAAGTGTCCTTAGAAATTAGATCTTTAATCTTATTTTATAGATGAAGAAACTGAGGCCCAGGGAAGGCAAGTAATTTGCTAAAGCTCACATCTAATTAAAGGTAGAGCCAGTCTCTTGGGATACAACATGAGAGAAGAAAATATCAAAGAAAGAATATATATATATATATATATATATATATGCCTGGGTCACTTTGCTGTACAGCAGAAATTGGCACAACTTCGTAAATCAACAATACTTCAATAAAATACAAACTTGAAAAACAGGTAGAGCAGGAATTTGGTCCTAGATCTCTTGTGTCTATGGCCAGTGTATGTCCCCTTTGTCTCATTGTCTCTATTAATAATTATTTGAAGATATATAGAGGATCCTTGGCTACCTTAGTCCCATGATATGAAAAAATATTCACATGAACAAGGTCTACTTTGAGTTGTAGTTTTTTTTTTCTACAGTTGTATTTAAGATTAGCACTTTATTTTGCCCTGAACTGAAAAGAACAAATGCACAATATTACATGCTAACATTTCTAAAGCTCCATGAATCACTGGAAATGATATAGACGTGACAACATTGATATAGTCTATGCCAATTATTGCGCCTCTCTTATGGGATAATTAGGAGATGTTCACTGAAATATGCTTTTCATTTCTATTCACTGGTAATGACCATGCACTCCTTCAGAGAAGATTTATTTTCCCTCCACCTCTGCTTCTACCAAGCTAAGCACTTATTCTGAACTTATGCAAATGAAAGGTGTATATTCGATGCAAGAGAGTGTGTGTGTTTGTGTAATTAAGACATACATATTAACTTTTTAGCTGACACAAGGAGATACAGCTTCAAAATATTGGAAATTTGCTCCAGATAGAACACATCTTCATGTCCTCTATTCTATATAAAACAAGCGATATTTACAGGAATAATTCTCTATGTAATTACACAATTATTAAAAACATAGTAGTGAAGTAGGAGCTTTTATCAAGTCATTCAAATTAGTGCTATTTCATACTAATCACTATCTACTTGAATGTGTATTGCTTGAATGTGACTGTAGAAAGCTCATTAAATAAATTTTCTTTAAAATTTAATTACCGGGAACTTCTTCAGATAATAATGATTATGGGTATAATTAGGATCTTTGTTCCTCTTTGTTGTTAGACTAAAAGGTACAAAGACTCAGAGAAAAAGAGATCGAAATTGCATATCCGACACTTGGAGAAGTAGTTGTCACAGGCGTTGTAGAATATTAAACAGCCCCATCCTGCCGTGGAGCATTAAGATCGAAGTATGGAAATTGTAATTTGGCATTTAGTTATTTTGTCTTTCCTTTTCTTCCTAAATTGCCTGGGTTGTATTCATGAACTATAAAGTGAGAAACAATGAAAGGCCATTTCCTTTCATGTCTGTCTGTAGAAGACGTTAGATACTTGTGAGGTCTTCACTGATAACCACCGTAGCACCCAGATCCTGCACTCGGGAGCTTAATAAACTTACAGGAGAGGCTCTGTGTGTTGCCTTCACCGTATGGAACAAAACTAGCATATATGCTTAGTGGAGTTAAGGCTTTGGAACCTTGTAATTCAAATTAAGGAACAAAACACTCTGACTAGTGAACTTGTAAGACCCACCCCCTTTTAGGATGGTAATTGAAGTTTTATGTGAACTGAAGTTTATAACAAAATATTTCCTAAGATTATTTCATTTAGAAATAATATATACTTTGAGGAGTTTCTATTGTGGCTCAGTAGGTTGAGAACCTGACTAGTGTCTGTGAGGATGTGGGGCTGATTCTTGGCCTGGATCATTGTGTTAAGTATCCAGTACTGCCATGGCAGTGGCATAGATTGCAGATGCGGTGTGGATCCAGTGTTGATGTGGCTATGGTGTAGGCTGGCACCTGCAGGCCTGATTCATCCCCTAACCTGGGAACTTCCATATGCCACAGGTGTAGCCATACAAATAAAAAAAATAAATAATATATACTTTGAGAAGAATTACTGCATATTATTTCTGGATTTGAATACTATAGCAATCACTCAACTCCCCAGTCAAAGACAGTTCCAAGCATTATTTTAGTACACAGAAATATTCTCTACTCTGAAACCCTGAACTAAGAAATGAATTGTGATTCTTTTGTCAAAGACTTCTGACAGGTGTAAAAACTGAATATGCTTTCGTCATCTAAACCTGATACAAATTTTGTGTGTAAAGTATTCAACATACGATGTTAGACAATATTTTAGCTAAATAAGAAAGCTGCTTCTGAGAGTGGAGAAGATTAGACTCCAGTTCCTGCATCAGTGCTAAAGCTCAGGAGGAAGGGGCTTCCATACATAGTAGCAACAATAATGACTTTAGGTAGCACCCTTCTGACCTAGAGCCTTCACGTTGTCCATCAGTAGCTGCTGTGTTGGGTGGCCAATAAAGGATTCCAACTCTCCTTGTCATCAGAAGGGTGTAGAGAACAAAATGTCCCCAAGCAGATCAAAGCAGGTCCAGAAGAAATATAATTGGCTCTGTGAGAGGGAAACTAGTTAGTATTTTTGTGGTGTTTGAGATGCTCTTAGCTTTAAGGGCCACACATCTTACTCGGGGTCCCTGGAATAAGGTAGGATGAATAACAGCTACTGGTTTCACTTGGATAAGAGAGGGAGAGAAGGAGGGGGAGAAGGAGGAGAGAGGGAGGGGAGGGGAAGAGGAAGACGGGAAGGTAGAGAAGGAGGGGGAGGGGCAGCACCACCATCACAACTGTCAACACAATAACTTTACCACAACTCAAACATTTTGAGTTTTATTTTCCTGCCCCTGAGAAAGCCATTTTTTTTTCTGTCAAGAATGCTGGAATTTCCTTGGTAGGTAATAGAAGATGTGGGTGTGGCTATCTCCTCTCGGGCTTATACAGGTTTCTGCATTGTCTTCACAAGACAGAAATCTGTTCCGTCTGCACACTTAGCATTAAATGTAGGACTGCTGCATGTATTGATTAGTCCAAGTTAGTCTCGGTGGAGACTGTCTTTAAGGCCACTTTCAGCCAAGGACAAAGATCAGGGGCCCTGATATCGAAATGAAGAAATGAGATCAAAGCCCAGACAGAAGGTGCTCAGTCCATTTTAGTGGCCAGGATATGTGGCCTGGCTTAGCAATGTATCAAGGATTATGATTCTGCATTTGCCTTTCTTTTTTTTTGCCTTTTTGTCATTTTAGGGCTGCACTGGCGGCATGTGGAGGTTCCCAGGCTAGGGGTCTAATCGGAGCTGTAGCCGCCGGCCTACACCACAGCCACAGCAACGCGGGATCCGAGCCACATCTGTGACCTACACTACAGCTCACGGCAACGCCGGATCGTTAACCCACTGAGCAAGGCCAGGGACCGAACCCGCAAACTCATGGTTCCTAGTCAGATTCTTTAACCACTGCGCCACGATGGGAACTCCCGCATTTGCCTTTCATGTCTTACATACAAGCACTTCAGCACGTATCCAGCATGAAGGTGTATGTGAGATAATGGTCTTGAGAGAAAAGTTCAAGTGTGAGGTCTGTGGGAGGCATAGGTGCCCGTTTACATCCCTGGGCATTTTAAAGTGCTTTAGGACCAGCAACACCATCATTAGTCTAAATTTGGGGGAGGGGGTGTTACAATTTAGCATGATAAAGGTACCCTCACACACAGAGATTCAACTACAAATCATGCTTCCTTCTTTTTCAAAGTCTGCCACTTTTGTTTCTTTCGATCATTAAGCGCTGTTCAGGTAGATTATGAAATCTACAATGGCATTTTTGCACCTTTGGTTCCCAGATGTGAGATCATTTGGATAGCTAGTGCATTACTAGACAGTAGATTACCAAAATAATATTTTTGAAGCATTAATGTAGGTAGAAGAGATTGGGGGAGCTGATTTCCAAAACCCTTCGTTTGATAATCTTGAGTCTGCTGCCTCAGACTGGCACATCCTAGGGACAGTGTGTTATGCTGGGGGTGTCTAGGTAAGAGCAGTAATCAGAGGAAATAGCCAGGACAAAAGAAGCCTTAGGCAAAAATTAGGTGAGCGTCAGTGTCTAACAGACTCGCCAGTGGGAAAATTATCCCTTCTGGCTTCAGTCCTTCTCTCTCTCCAGATTCTTGGTACCTGTCTCAGTTTGAAGGCTCACCTTTGTGATGAGCCCCAGACTAATACAGCCCACTACTTCCTGGCTGCCTCAAAGCTGCTTGCCTCTAACTGAACTCATCACAGTTACTCTCCCGTTTCCAAGCCTGGTTCTTAGAACACTGAACTAACACCTCTCCTCTTCTGCAGTCTTGTTCTCATCAGATCAACCCACCCCTCTAACTCTGCATGATCTTCAGAATAGGAACCTGATCATGCCTTCCTCCCTTGCTTTTTTTTTCTTTTCTTAGGACCTCACCCACCGCATATGGACGTTCCCAGCCCAGGGGTCAAACCGGAGCTGCAGCTGCTGGCTTATGCCACAACCTCAGCAACTCGAGATCCTTAACCCACTGAGCGAGGCCAGAGATTGAACCCACATCCTCATGGATACTAGTCTGGTTTGTAATCCACTAAGCCACAACAGGAACTCCAGGCTATTTCTCTTTTAAAATTCTCCACGCATCCATTTTGCCTCCAGAATAAAGCCTGAGCACCTTGCGATCGTATCCAAGCCTCTTCATAATCTGGTCTTCATTGACCTTTATGGGTTATTGAATCAAGGGCACCCTCTAGAATGAGTTCCCTCTCCACAAGAACTTCATCTGTTTGGTCCTGATGTCACCTGACCCATAGAAACACATAATAAATACTTGATGAATAACAAACTGGGTAGATGAATACATGAGTGTTACTCCTTACCTCATTTTTATTATCATCTGATGTCAATTGATTTGATTTCTCAGAATGCACCATGCTGTCCACCTTCAAGCCTTTGCTCATATATTTCCTTCTTCTTGGAACACCAACTCTGCCTTTCTTTTCTTCGCATCTGCCAGAATTAGCTCAGAAAGTGTTTTTTAATGAAGCCTTCCCTGAACTTCTAGGTGAAGCTAACCCGTCTTCCTTTGTGCCTGCAGAACATTCAGTGCAAACTTCTATCCAGTTCTTGCTCCAAATTATCATGAAAACAGTATTAATGTCTCTGGCTGTCCCATTACACAAGAAGCTCCTAAGAACCATACCTAGCATACAGCCTAGCACAGAGTAGGTGTTCAAAAACTGTTGGAAGAACTGATCTGTATGAACTAAGATTTCCTCATATTTTCAGGATAATCCCAGCTCTAGCTTCTTGTGGGAAACCTTTCAATCTGGCCATGCTGTATACAGATCTTGTCAGAATTCCTACAATTCATGGTCCCCAAATCATCTTCTTCCAACTTCATCACCTACTGGTTGGGGTGTGTGTGTGTGTGTGTGTGTGTGTGTGTGTGTGTGTGTTTTAACAGCTTTAATAAGGTATCACTGACATACAAGAAGCTGCACACATTTAAAGTATATAATTTGATAAGGTTTGACTTATCTATACACCCAAGAAACCACCACCGTAATTAACACGTCACCCACAACCCCTTTGCCTCTCTTTGTATTTCCCTCCCCAAACAATCACTGATTGGCTTTTGTTGCTGCAGAGTCATTTGTATTTTCTATTAACTTTATATAAACTGAACCATAAGAATGCACTCCTTTTCATTTGCCCTTTTTCACTAAGTGTAATTTGAGATCCATCCATGTTGTTGGGTTATCAGTAATTCAACACTTTTTATTGCCGACTAATAGTCATTGTATAGATATACCATAAATTGATAATTCATTCAATTCTCGATAGACATTGGCTTGGCTATTACCAATAAAGCTATTATGAAGAGTTACATATGTCTTTGTATGGACGACTTCTCATTTATCTTGTGTAATTGCATTGGAACTGAATGGCTGAATCATATCATCATAGATGTGTCTTTAACTTTATAAGAAATAGTCAGGCGCTCCTGCTGTGAAACGGTGGATTAAGGATGAGGCTGAGCAGCTCTGATTTCTGCTGAGGTGTGGGTTCGATTCTGGGCTTGGTGCAGTGGGTTAAGGATCTGGCATTTCTTCTGCTGTGACTCAGATTCGATCCCTGGCTGGTGCCATAGTTGCAGCCAAAATAAATAAATAAATAAATAAATAAAATAAAATAAATAAAAGGAAAGAAAGAAAGAGCCAAGCTGTTTCCAAAATGGTGTATAATTTTATATTCCTGTCCACAGGGTATGAGAATTTCTGTTGCTCCACATCTTTGTTAACACTTGGGGTGGTCAGTTTTTTAAATGGTACTCATTAAAATAGGTGTGTAATGGTACCTCGTTGTGATTTTAATCTGTATTTCCTAATGATGAATGATATCAAATATCTTTTTTTTGCTTTTTAGGGCCAGCATATAGGGGCCAAGCTAGGGGTCAAATCAGAGCTGCAGCTGCTGGCCTACGCCACAGCCATAACAACACAGGATCCAAGCCATCTCTGTGACCTACACCACAGCTCACAGCAATGCTGGATCCTTAACCCACTGAACCAGGCTGGGATCGAACCAAGTCCTCGTGGATATTAGCTGGGTTTGTTACTGATGAGCCATGATAGGAACTCCATGAATTTTGAAAATTATTAGCATATTTTTGATACGTCTTTAAGATGATATGTGATTTGCAAATAGTTTTCCCACTCTGATTTGTCTTTTCATTTTCTTAACAGTGATATTCAGAACAGAAATTTTGACTAAGTCTGATCCATCAATTTGTTTTTTTATGGCTCGTGCTTTTGGTGTTGAAACTAAAGTATCTTTGCCCATTCCAAGGTCACAAAGATTTATTCCTATGTTTTCTTTTAAAGTTTTAAAGTATTAGGTCTTACATTTAGGCCTGTGATGCATTTTGAATTAATTTTTATATGGGTATAGATCAAAGTTAATTTTATTTTGCATCTGGAAATTCAATTGTTAGGCACCATTTATTGAAAAGACTATCCTTTTCCCATCTAATGCCTTTGTTGAAACTCAATTGTCCACGTATCATATATGTATGAGTCTATTTCTGGACGCTATTCTGTTCCATTGAGCTATTCATTTATTTTTGCACCAATTACCACACTGTCTGGATTACTATGGTTTGGCAATGTCTTGAAATCAGACAGTGCTAGTCCTCCAATTTTGTCCTTTATCAAAGTCATTTGATTTACTATTTTTTCACTGCTTTAATTCCTTTTTTTTTAAAGAACAGAATAGTAAGCTAAAACAGTTGGCCATGTTTTATTCTGTCTCGACCACCAGAAAATATTTTACCAGGCACCTTAATACTTAGGTATTTTTTTCTCTAGTGATTTTATTTGATTATATTTTTTTTTAATTATACTTTTTTAAGAAACTTAGATATACTGCAGCCTTTCCCACTCTCTTTGGAACTTGATTGTGCCATTTTCCAGAATTCTTTGAGAATTTTTAAACATGACAGTTTCCTCTAACTTCAGTTAATCATACATAAAATGTTCACATACTGAAAACCAGCCATTCTATATGTCGGGAGGCGTGCTTTTCCCATAGAAGGAGACGAAAGAGAAAGAAAAAAAAATTCACACACATTAGTGACAATGCTGCAGAAGGTGTTTTCCTGAACGCTAGACAATGAACACTAATGGATCGTTTATGCTGTGTGCTGAAGCCTTTTGAATTCACAACAAGAGAAATCATCTCTGATGATGCTTTGCTCAGCCAAGTTCTCCAATCAGCCAAATTACAAAAACTGAAACTTCAAGGAATGAGACCATCTTTGGAAGGACAAAAAGTCTGCTTGGCAGCTTGACTACTGAATAGATGTGGAACAAGCTGGGAAATTTTCTAGAAAGGTACAAATGTGTTCAGGGTCCAATATTCACTGTGTTAACATTAGCCAGTTCTTTCTTTGTCCTTAAATAAGCAGTCTTAATGCTTCCTTTGTAATGCAGAGATAGTGAGTTTCTTCTACACAGTGTCCATCCTGACCCATTGGTCCAGATTCTTGATAAGGGATATGATGGATAAAGGTTTCCAGAAACTTGCATTTGTTAAGGTATATTTTCATTGTTCTAGTCGGTACCTTCTGCCACTGAATGGAAATCACTGTACCCAATTCAGGAAGGTGGTTTAGGAGCAGAAAACTCTCCTTCTCTTTAAAACTCAAATGGAGGGAGTTACCGTTGTGGCCCAGAGGAAATAAATCTAACTGGTATCCATAAGGATGCCGGTTCAGTCTCTGCCCTCGCTCAGTGGGTTAAGAATCTGGCGTTGCTGTGACTGTGGTGGAGGCTGGCAGCTGCCGGTCTGACTTGACCCCTAGCCTGGAACATCTATATGCAGTGAGTTTGGCCCTAAAAAGAAAAAAAAAAAAACAAATGAAAATATAAACTCTAGAATACCAGCTTTGTTTCAGAAAAAAGGAAAGGATTGGTGAGAAAGGATCTTGACTTAACCAAGCTACCCCACGGATGTGTGGTAAACACTTTTGGAAGTTTCTTAGCGGGGTGTATCTTGCAGGGGGCTGGTGGAGTGGAGGGGCCCACCCTGTTCTGACTGCTTTGCTCAACTGTAAAATGTCTTTCTTGCTGCTACCTATCACAGGAAGTTGCATCAGTCATATCAAGAATGTTATGTTATTGGAGTTCCCGTCGTGGCTCACTGGTTAACGAATCCGACTAGGAGCCATGAGGTTGTGGGTTCGATCCCTGGCCTTGCTCAGTGGGTTAAGGATCAGGCGTTACCGTGAGCTGTGGTGTAGGTTGCAGATGCGGCTCGGATCCCGCGTTGCCGTGGCTGTGGCATAGGCCAGTGGCTACAGCTCCTGTTAGACCCCTAGCCTGGGAACCTCCATATGCCACGGGTGTGGCTCTACATAAAGGCAAAAAAAAAAGACCAAACGGGGGAAAACTAAGGAAGTTAGAGTTAGTTTGTTGGTATTCTGGCCATGAAGCTATGGCATTGTTTTAAAGTTTTGATGGTCTCAGTGACAGTAAATGGTTTACTATTGCCTTCGTGGTTTTAAATTCTAAGCGCTGCAAGGGCAGGCTCATAAGATTTTCCTGCAACTGGATATCCAGTGTTTAGCAGCGTCGGTAGTTATTATCTATTAAGCTGCTCAGTATGTATTGCAGGATATGAGCAAAATTAAGAAAATATAAATATTTCCTGAAGTTATGAAAATAAGAGAAGAAGCTGAGGGTTCATAGAAGTTCAATGTTTTGGTGTTTGTAGGCTAGACAAACGTCAGACAGGCTTTAGTTTATCCTTATCACGTGCCTTTCATTTTTTAATCTATTGGTGAAAATCTTTAACATAACACAAACATTTGGGAACTGAAAGTCTGTCATGGAGTTCACAGCGGTAAAATCGTGGCCTTTTATTCTTGAGCACCTTCCTTAATAACATACCTTTATTAAAGTACCTTTTATTATAGATGATCTTGATCATAATTATTGTTGTTGCTCAGGTTAATGGCATTTATAAAATCCAATTGTACAAAACTCAGACTTTATTTTAGACGGTGTGTGGGGAGAGAAAAAGCCAAAGCTCTTACTTGAGCATTTTTCATCTGGAGATGAATCATAGGCAATTAACAGGAACAATTCTAATTAACTGACATAATTAAAAAACTAATAATGTTTAACATTATTGTTTTATACAATGACATTAGCCTTAACAGCCTAGCAACACATCAAGGCCTCATTTCCATAGTCACAGAGTATATTATTTATCCTAGGTTTCTCTGGTAACCATTTTGACAATAGTAATGGCAATGTGAGTTCCTAAATTGTTTTGCCATACAGCTTCATAATTTATGCCATTGGCAGTAATTGTAATGTCTGTATAATTTCCTTTTAATTATCAGCTAATGAAATTTACATTCATTTGGGTAAAACAAATATTCACATTCAACTTCCAGTCACCTGTCCATGCTTTCATTTAATTTTCTCAAGTTTGGTGTCTTTTATTTATATTTTTAATATCAAACTGCAAGAGGAATATTAACATTTATTTTCTGATTGGTGCTTGGGGAAATATTGATTAGATGGTTCTTTTCTCTTCTTTGCCTTTAAGTTTTCAGTTTGTGAATTTTTTAATCCAAGAAGATAACATACTTCCTGGCTTTTTTTTTTCCACATTAAACTCCAAGGAGTTTAAGTGGAATTAATTTAGTAAACTTTAATTGCAGAATAATCTCTGCCTGTTCCCTTATCTCTTGATTTATTACAGGCATTTATTTCTACTTTGAAAAATTCTCATCAGTTTCCCAGGGAATTAATTTAGATTTCTAAAAAGAAAAAAAAAAACAAATTGCATCTAAATTCAAATTAAGGTGCTAATTACAATAATTATTTCATCACATTATATAGAAACTTTGTACATATGAGTATAGCAATTTTGAGGCAAAAAGTGTTATTTTTTTCACAATCCTAATTCTTGCAACTTTGAACAGGTGAGTTTCTTAGTTTAATTAGTTGTATACAAAGACAATGCCCCTCAAAAAGGAGGTATGCTGAATGCCAATCAGCTGCTAATTTGAAAAACTGATAATAAATAGTCCTTATAAGTGAGCTCAGTGCCAATATGAACCCGACAAAGCGAGATGAGCTTGTGATTAGTAAACTATGGGGGTTGATCATTAACAGGCATGAACAGTACACTTTGGACCAGAGAGATCCATACTCATGGGCTGTGCTTTTCCAAATGGGTAAAAACTTATTGAAAAAGTGATTATAACTTTAGTATTATTATTAAAAAGGGAAACACTTTAGTGAGAACCTTTGTTTATTTTGCACCTGGACCGGGATCATCTGGGACAGTTCGCCTGTGTTCCCAGTCATTGAATAGCCACAGACTCCATGCTTGGGGTTCAATTCTGCAAAAGAAACTGCTGGGAGAGTTGATGAAAGGGCCTGTGCATCTCAGTATTGGGAGAAGGAGGATTTTAGCCATTCTGGTTTTTCTTTGGTTTAGGGGAAAAATCAAGGATTTTTGACTCTTTTATTTTTTTAATTAAACTCAAATGCCTTCTCCTTTACCTACCTCCTGAGATAAATGTAGACATGGTGCCAAACCATTGATAATAATATGCACGCATTGAGAGTAAATGGATCCTATGCATTCTTTTATTTTGTTTTTCACTCGACTGGGAGCAAATGTATTTTAACTTAATGTCTTCATACAATATACCCATTACAGTCATTTTTCTTTTGCTTTTTTTTTAAAAAGGGCCACACCCATGGCATATGAAAGTTCCTAAGCTAGGGGTTGAATCAGAGCTGTAGCTGCCGGCCTGCACCTCAGCCACAGCAACGTGAGATCCGAGTCTCGTTTGCAACCTACACCACAGCTCACGGCAATGCCGGATCCTTAACCCACTGAGCAAGGCCAGGGATGGAACCTGAATCCTCATGGATACTATTCGGGTTCATTACCGCTGAGCCACAACAAGAACTCCCATTATAGTCAATTTTCATTTCGCCTTTCCTAGAAAACTTGGTAAAAATCAGATTCTTGGACTTGAGATTTGTTACTGACCTATGCTAAGATTTTGAAGCATGTTGTGTTACAAAGATGGTTGGTTTGGGATGCAAAATAGTCAACTACTTACTGTTGGTGTAAAGACAGTAATAGAGTTTACTTCTCTGACCTTTGACTTCCTATTTTGTAAAATGGGGATGGATAATAATACCTGCTACCTCTGAATTCACATGAGAATTAAATGAGATAGTGGAGGCCAAATTGATTTATGAACTCTAAAGTCCTAAACAACTATAAGACACTGTTACAATTATTCTATCCTGGACTTCAGTTAAAAATGGAACTTACTTCTGTTTGACTTCCCTTTTGTGGGATGCTTATATCTATGAATAGATACTCAAAGTGCATATTTTCCAGAGTAAATCTAAGATTTATCTTTGATAGTGAGAACTATTTTATAAATATAAATTGTGACTTCTTAACTGTTCTAGAATCTTGGATTTTTCATATTGATAATCTTCTAAAATTACACATATTTTTAATAGTAAGTCTCTGATCTTAATAGTCACATTATTAAATATTAAATTTTTTCACTAAGTTGATTTTACTAGAGGATGAGACTATACTGTGGCTATTTTCAACAGCAATTAATAAGTATTATATAGGAGTTCTTATTGTGGCTCAGCAGGTTAAGAACCCGACATAGTTTCCTTGAGGATGTGGGCTCCATCCCTGGCCATGCTCAGTGGGTTAAGGATCCAGGGTTGCCACAAGCCGCAGTGTAGGTTCCAGATACAGCTTAGATCTGGTGTGGCTTTGGCTGTGGTGTAGGGTTCGGCTGCAGTTCTGATTTGACCTCTAGGCCAGGAACTTCCATATACTGTGTGTTCAGCCTTTAAAAAAAAAAAAAGTGTTATATATTACTTTCTGAGTTTATCTAAGGAGTCCCAAAATAATTTTCCGTTAAATTTCCTATGACTCAAATTAGGAATTTTACTTCTTGATCCCTTTTTTTTTTTAGGGCCAAATCAGGCTAGGGGTCAAATTGGAGCTACAGCTGCTGGCTTATACCACAGCCACAGCAATGCAGGATCCAAGCTGTGTCTATGACCCACACCACAGCTCACGGCAGTGCCAGATCCTTAACCCACTGAGCGAGGCCAGGGATTGAACAAGCATCCTCATGGATACTGGTCGGTTTTGTTATCACTGAGCTACACCAAGAACTCCCTTGATCCTTCACTTCCCTTTCCTTCCAATATAGACAAGCCAAAAATAATAAATTCATCTAATGTACAAAACGAACCACTACTTGTTAAAAAACTGAAATATAGCAATGAATGTCATGATGATTATGTGAATAATTGTTTTGTTGCGGTTTTTTGTTTGTTTTTACTTTTAAGTCTGCACCTGCGGCGTTCAACCCCAGGCTAGGGGTTGAATCAGAGCTGCAGCCGCTGGCCTACACCACAGACATAGCAATGTGGGATCTGAACTGCATCTGTGACCAATACCACAGCTTATAGCAATGCCAGGTCCTTAACCCACTGAGTGAGTCCAGGGATCGAACCCACATCCTCATGGATATTTAGTCAGGTTTGTAACCCACTGGGCTATAATAGGAACTCCTATGAATAATTATTTTAATGTTTAGAATGTCAAGGGCAAATTGCTCTGCTCAATGTAGGTTTGCAGAATTTATATTTGGGCCCTGCATTATTTGTGCCATTTTCCTCTTATCATAAGAAGGCCTGGACTATGGTTAAAAAAAAAACACTATTCGAATTGATGCCCCTTTTTATTATCCACCATTTCCAATGCTCTCCAACACAAAAACATCATCAGTATAAAGGCTCTCCACTGATTGTTTGAAAAGTGTTTGGATGACAAAGGTATAGAATATGGAGTTCTGCTTCTCAAGACATTTAAATTAGATTTGGGAAAGCATCCTAACAAGGTTAAAAAACAAACAAACAAACAAAAAACAATTACAAGGTGGCTTATAGGCAATGTAAAATGAATAGCAGAAGTTGTAGGTTTATAGTAGGTTTTTAGTTGGTTTGAGGCAGAAATGTCAGTGTTCCTTTTGTTGCATCTTCTGGGTAGAGGTACTTGCTGAAACAAGGATGCCAGCCTGTGCATCCCATTGGCACCCCTTACTCATTCTCTGGCCTTGAGCAATTTATTTTATCTGACTCTCAGTGTACTCATATGTAAATGAGACTAATATAGTATCTACTTGATAAAATAGCATTTTAAATGATTATTTTTATCTATATATTGTCATCTATTCTTTTTTTTTTTTTTTTTTTTTTTTTTTTTTTTTTTTTTTTTTTTTTTTTTTTTTTTTTTTTTTTTTTTTTTTTTTTTT
>PVHT020003428.1:5544872-5559910 GCA_004024745.2 Catagonus wagneri
GCAACCTACACCACAGCTCAAGGCAACGCCGGATCGTTAACCCACTGAGCTAGGCCAGGGATCGAACCCGCAACCTCATGGTTCCTAGTCGGATTCGATAACCACTGTGCCACGACGGGAACTCCCATCTATTCTTATATTCCTCTCTCAGATGGAGAAATTGAGGCAAAAGGAAAGTACCTCATCTAATAACTCACCTGTCTGGGACTGAAACCAAGCTCTTAAGCATCATCCAGTCTGCTTTTCAGCAACTTTCTGTACAGAGAATTTTTTTGGGAAAAAAGTGCATTTCTAATTTTAACACAGATGGTAAATGTATCCCTAAGTTATCACCGAGTCTTGAAAATCTGGAATTTATGAGTGAAACTCAGCAATGGAAGAAGCTCCCAGTTTAGTTGAAAAACAGATTTAATATATAGAAATACACAACTAGTTAAATTGAGTTAATGCTTTAAATATGAGTTTAAAACAACGACTACAGAAAATGTTGAAAGATAGTTCTTCATAAATTCCAGGTGGTTCAGCTAATAATTATTGCACTAGCCACTATTTTGAGAAATCACAAGAAAGACACTCCCCAATTGAGGAGCACACTACAAAAGCAAAAGTTTGTTCCAACTTCTCTTAGATTTAGCTATGAGTAATAGAATAACCCTAAGTAACAGTAAATTTAAAAAGAAAGAACTTTATTTCTTCATCATGTCAAAAAATCATGAAGTCCAGAGCTGATATGGCAGGACATGGTAGAATGTTTCCACTGATGGTCTTTAATCTGTGACTTTCATTTGCTGTGATCCTCATGGTTCAAAGTGGCTGCTGGAGTTCTAGCTATTAAGTTCACATTCCAGTCATTAGGAAAAAGAGAAGGAGAGGGTGAAGGATTTTCCTCCTATCTTTAAGGACACTTTTTGGAAGCAGTATTGTACTGGCCAGAAGTTAGTTGCCTGACTCAACGGCAAGATGCTGGGAAATGTAGTCTTTTTTTTTTTTTTTTCCTAGTTAGTTAAATGGCCAGGTAAAAGTATTTCTGTTACTGAATGAGGTGTCAGTCTTCTGCCATACAACCTCATAAATAATCATTTAATGGCACCAGCTCACACACAGGCTAGTCCATATCCTGAAAAGATTCAGAGTTAAGAAAATGGATAGAGAGTCTGGTCATTTTCATACCCATAACTGCTTTCTGGTCCTGGCTGAGTGGCTGAATGGCTTGATGGAACTAAATTACCATCACCATGTGTTTACTTTCCTCCACATTTGTAAGCATCAGTCACTTGCACCAGGGCTCAGGTGAGAAGAACCAATGAAATAACTCCAGATAAACTTTTTCAAGTACTACCCTGTGATTCCCAGGCTTATCAAGAAATCCGTGGGACAGTAAATTTTCCACTTTGTTCTCAAAAATTGAGCATGTCCCCACAGTTTTCCTAAGAAAGCTCTATATTTGCAAAAGGGAAAAGGAAAGATGTGCATGAATTTGCAAGTATTTGCAAAGCCCACACCAGACACCATACCTGTATTTAAATAAGGAACCGATTATGTGAAAGTCTGTGGACTGAAGTGTGGTCCCAGATCTCAACTTATAGTTGTTGTTTTTGTTTTATTGGTGTTCTAGATGATCTTGGAAGATTTACTTAAGCTCTGTAAGTGTCATTTTCCTCTTCTGCAAATGAGAGACCAAAATTACTACCCTATTCCTTTCTTCACAAGGGAGAAAGCTAATCAGTATAAAGCTGGGCAATTATTTGAGCTCTGTGGAGAGTGGTATAAGCCGTTTCATATAAATTCCTACAAGGAAAACTGTTATTATTAAGCTATATATTTATCTCTATCTAGAAAGCTTTTCCAATCCATCTCTGCCATCTCATCCTTCAGGCTGACTTCATGGATGTCACCAGGTTAAAGGGGGTTGTGCTTCTACCTTCTCTGACACCCCCATCATTCCTGACCCCTACAGGATGTATTCGTATCTGTAACATGACTTTTATTATCCTACCGTGTTTTTTTCCCTGTGATCTACTGGAAGGTATAAGAGGTTAAGCACTCAGGCTTTGTGGCCAGAAAACAGCTTGGTTAAAACTCCCTGCTGACACTTGCTAATTTTGTAAACTGCAATAATTTAACTTCTGAAGCCCCAATTTCCTCAACTGTAAAGTGGATATAAGCCATACCTGTTTCACAGGACTGTTCTAAAAAGTAATTAGGATGATGCATGTAAACATTTCAATTCTGCTCTAGAGCAAAAGCCTACTAAATAAATGCTGCCGTCATTTCAGGAAAATTATCCAAGACAAGGATTTTCCTTCATTGCTGTATCCCTGAAATCTAAATACTTGTTGGATAAGTAGTTTATGAAAATAATTAGCATTTTTTTGGGTGCAGCACGAGTGGTAATCATAAGATCATAGAGTTGGAAAATGGCAGAGCTGGAATTTGAATCCAGGTTGTCTGATTCCAGACTCCCTCCTGTAAGTAGTCACCACTCTTTCTTCCGGATCCTTAAGGCTCTTATAAAATAGCACACAGGTAGCTCCGAGGAGGATACTGGAGTTTTGTCTCTGCCGATGCTTGTGGGGCTCCATAGGGACTGACAAGTCATCTCTAATCTCTCCCGAACTGCTTTATGCTCTGATATACCCCAAACACTGGACTCTACCACTTAAACTTGACCCAGTCATTGGAACTGAGAGGTAGTCTGGGCATCCCCAGGTGTGTGTGTGTGTGTGTGTGTGTGTGTGTGTGTGTGTGTACGCGCTGTGTTTTCCCCAGCACACTGAGACAACTCAGCCTTCCTGCATAGGATGCCCTGCACTGATACTGGTCCCAGTTGCTGCCCTGGCCTAGGTTCTGCAAAAGGCTTTCTCAGTAGTGACCATGTGGCGATGCCTGCCTGGTCCCCGTGATGGGGGAAAGACTGTTCTAGCATTTTCAACCCATGGATTGGGAGCTAAAATGTAGTACTATTATTTCTCAAATATCCATGCTATTGAGGGGAGCACACATTCATTGAATATTATAACCGACTTGAGTGTGTAGGAAAAATAGGCTCTTAAAGTGATATGATAGGGTTATGAGTGTGCATTTAGAAAATCAGCTACACACAAACACACGCATGCACGCGCGCTTGTACATAGCCTTATGCACATAGTAGATCCCTCTGGGGCATCTCACTGCTTCTATTTCTGGCTTACTCTACAGAGAACTAGGGCAGAGGAATTGAGGGTAAGGGTTTTGCGAAATGGAGAAATCTTCCTAGGGTTCACTAATTGTGTCATTTGCATATACATAATTACATTGCATTTATACTTGATGAGACATGATTGTAAACTGACTTGGATGATCTTTGCAAAAATCTTCCAGAATGCCTATGGACAGCCTTGAGTCTGCAGATTCTAATTCTCCTAGTGGCCTGCAAATACTCTTTGACCATTTTATCTTCAGCTGAAAATTTTCCATCTCCGCAAGGAGAAACTGAGGGAGTTGTTGCCGCCATCGTTTTGCTCTTGGCCACAACTGCTTTGGAATTCCTTATTGGAATCACAAAGCTGGGACCCAAACTTTTAATTAATCAAACCATGCAAGATGTATCTTAGAGTTGGTTTCTCATTTTTAGGGAAATGCTTCGAAATCCCTGGAAGCTAACTTTGGGAGAAAGGTAGCAACATTTCAAGTTAAAAATAACCAGTGAGGACAAAAATCATGTCATTTTTCTGTGATACTCACCGGATTACTTTGAGTTCAGTTTTCAAAGATGCATGAGAAAAATATGCTTCTGGTGATGGCAACACTGCGTAATAAAGGTATATGGGCCTCCTACAGTGTTTGATTTGAAGGGATCAAATCAACCTGAATATACAAAGACTGAAGTTTGTTAAAAATTGACAGCTTTTCTTTGGAGGTATGCTCCATTCTCTTTAGCTCTTTGCTTTCTCAAAGCAGTGAATGACTCTCTTCGCTGGGGGTGGACCTAATTTGGGGACTTTAAAAAATTATCAGCCAAGCAGAAACATCACAACAAGAGATGGAGACCAGAGTGCTTTTCTAACTCTGCTGTTTTGCTCTATCTCTCGAGTATTAAATACTGCTTAGGTTCTGTCCACACAGGTTCAAGTCCCTGGCTTAAAATAATTTTCTTCTAAAAATCTAAGCCATTTGGTGGAGAAGCCAATACAGGGCACACTGCTTTAAATGGAGGTATTTTTCTGACCGTTTTTATTACCTCTCCAAGGCAGAAATGATTGACTTTCATGAAAGCCAATCATGAAACCATTACCTTATATGACATGAGGTCAGCAGGCCTCCCTATAACTTAGCGGCAATATTAAAGTTAATAAGCATAATTTGGGGTAAGAAACATTCCTTAAAGGAACTTTGCAACCACTACGCACTCTGCCTATGGCAACATCCAATATTTATATTTGGCAAAACCATCGAAATTTTCAGTATCACTTCATACTATACTGTGATTTGTTCATTATATATTATTTCTGAAAGAGAGGGGGGAAAATCTTCAGCTGTAGAGTGTGAGTGAACTTCAAATCTAGAAAGGGAAATTTGACCAAACTCTCTCAGATTTCAGTGCTTCTCAGATTTAATGTGTGCAGGGAATCACCTGAGTTCCTTATTCAGTAAGAGATTTGGATGCACTTGGTTTGGCTGGCGCCTTAGTTTTAAATTTCTAACAAGATCCCACAAGATGCTAACAGGGTTGGTCCGAGGGCTGCGCTATGCACGCGAAAGATCTCGGAAAATATTCCTTTCGGAGGGGTCCTTATTAAAAATAAATAACAAAAGGCACAACCACCCAATTAAAACTTAGACACACGCTCGTTGTGATTCATGACATTCTGGGTTCTGGAAGTCATTACGAGACTCTGTACAGCAACGAGCACTTTGCCAGTGTACAGCGCGCGGGATCAATTAGTGTGGACTGGAGCAGGTGTCGTCTGATTGGACGGCCGAAGGAGGGAGACTTTGTGGTTATTTCCGGTGTGGTTGTATTCTGTTTCTAAACAGTAAGGATCAGGGAGGGTGGTTTGGAGGATCCTAAAATTCAGGGGCATATGGTACTTTGGATGAGCACATAAACCTTCAATGTGAGAAAGAAAAGGAATTCTTAGGTTTAAGAAAGTTGTTGGATGCAAAACCCCATCAGATATTTCGCTTTGATGTGAAATCTTCAACAAAAATAGGGACTGGGGCATGATGAAGATCAAGGCGTTTACCAAAGCGAAACAAACCGTGAAAACAAAGCCCTCTCTCTAGGGAGCCCATCAGAGATTCTCTCTGCACTTGCTGTTATTACTTGGTCCGCAACATGCTGTGTTTGAGGATAATGGGCAAGACCTAGACCTTAGTGTCCAAATGTGCTCTTCTGTATCAGGGAAATGAATCTAAGTCTTGATCATGATCTCAAGAATGGTAGATACCGGCTACCATGGCTAACTACTCGGGATGCACAGATGCAAGAAAGTGTGCTGTTCACGCACCGCTAGAGAATCAGATCAGAATGCTGGTTTAAGAGTGTTGTTTGGAAAAAAGCAATGCCACATATCAGTTTGTGATAAGAGTAGAGATTTTTTTTCAAATCGATGTAGAGCTGAAAGTTTTTGCAAATTTCTACTTATGTGTATTTTCTGAAGAGGCTCAGTTTGACAAAGAACTTGAGTCATGTTCTGCATATTCTTTGGAGGATGGGTCCAGTGTCTGACAAACCTGGCCAATTTGTGTTTCGTTGGGACCCCAGGCCTACACGGTTTTTTGAAAACATGAGTCCCGTTTTCAGGTGTGCGGGGGACATGTTGCCGACTCTCTACTCCTCACCAAGATTCACAATGCACTCAAATCAAGCAAAGGCTCTGAGACATCCTGTGATGTAAGAACTTCTACTTAACTTTATTTCTCACACTGGTAAACTATTAACATCTCACACATTTTTGAAAAAGGAACTGCTGATCAAGCTTTTATATATGAGTATTGATTTTTATATTATAAAATATCAGTGACTGCTGTTTTTTGACTGCAGCCATATTACGTTCTTTGTGTTGGATATTCCAGATAATTTTAGTGAGATGGAAAGACTGGTAGAAAGTTCTGGGATAGTCCAAGCCAATTCCATATACATATAGTGGTAATTTCTGATCTTTGGCATATGGTTATAAAATTTTGATCTCCTGTGGATATTGCATTTGTTCCTTTAGATAGGAAGCCCGAAGATGAAGTTCTAGAAGGAAGTCTGAAGCCTGGCATAATCCTCCCTGTAAAGGTGCAATCAATATTCTTCCATTACTTGATTGACTAAAATGTCTACAGAGTAGTAACTATTACAGGCCTTGAATTTTACTGGGTGCCTTGGAAAGGGCAAATTTTCTGGCTTTTAAGAATTGACAACATAATTGGAGAGACAGGACAGCCTTTGCCGAAAAGTTAAATAAGAGTAAAAGTCATATACATAGAGAACAGACTTGTGATAGTCAAGGGGGAGAGGGGAGAGAGTGGGACAGACTGGGAGTTTGGGGTTGGTAGACGCAAACTATTACACTTAGAATGGATAAGCAATGAGGTCCTGCTGTACAGCTCAGGGAACTGTATCCAGTCTCATGGGATAGACCGTGATGGAAGATAATATAAAAAAGGGAATGCATATATATGTATGACTGGGTGAGTGTGCTCTACAATAGAAATTGGCACAACCCTGTAAATCAACTACACACTAATAAAAATTTTAAGAAATAGATAAAGATAAAAAACTGAAAAAAGAATAAATGTCACAATATTTAAACATCACATGCATGGTATAGATATTTTGGACATCATCCATTTAGAGAAGAAATATATTGCATTCTCCTAGGGGATAAGACAGTTTATTTCTCATTCCTTTGCTCACCCTCAAAACCTATCATAGGGTTAGTTGTATTTTGATGCATTGGATTATACTCTTTGACTTGAGTAGTCACAGAAAGCTTCATGGAGGACGTGAGCTTGAGAACATTCTTACCCACTATGTGGGCTCAAAAGTTGTTCCTCCATTTAGGTTATACAAGCAAGCTCATGTCAAAAAAGAAGTGGCACAAGAGCTGTCAAGGAAAGTCAGAAAAAAATCATATAAAAGGACCTCCATGCTCAAACTTGTGAGGCCACGGAATTCAGCAGACAAGCTTAGCTTGTGAAAATAGGGGAGAGCTTTCAACAGAAAGGTGCTATGTACCACCTGCAACTCAAGGATAGTTCCTAAGAGCAACCAGAGCAAGAATCCAAAGAATAAATTCCTTTGTGCAGAATGGCAGGAAAATTCACACGTGGCTTTTTTTTTTTTTTAATGGCTGTACCTGGGTCTTATGGAAGTTCTCAGGCTCAGGGTTGAATCAGCTGCAGCTGCAGGCCTATGCCACAGTTACAGCGATGCAAGATCTGAGCAACATCTGCGACCTATGCTGCAGCTTGTGGCAACACTAGATCCTTAACCCACTGAGTGAGGCCAGGGATCCAACCCACATCCTCACAGAGACCAGGGCCAGGTCTTTAACCCACAGAGCCACAGTGGGAACTCCCTACACACAGTTATTTTTTTGCTTTCTCCCACAAATAAGTATTACACATGGCATCTACTTCTATAACCGTCCATCTTATTGATCTTAAAACTCACCCTTGTCCCCAAAAAATACTGTAGGTCCTTCAGCCCTCATACAGCCTTCACATATTTAACTGCCTGGCGGGATGTTTTCGTTTTCTCTGAAATGTAATACGAACATCCTTCTTTTGTTTCTGCGAATTTAGATTTATTTTAAATGTTTATTTCCACTACGATCATTTCTCTAAACTGGGACTCATTACAGAAGAGATTTCTGATGGGGAGGATAAGGGAGAAAAAGGAAAAATCATCTGAGCCCAGATGAACAACATCTAGTCACTTGTATACTGATGAAAATAATCTGTTACTTGGGGAACCAGTGGTTTCTGTCAGTTTTCTTTTGCCTGTTCTTACCAGGCAGGTGTTCAAAATCCACTGCTTCCATATATCCATAGTGATCCCGAGGTGATTCTATATTTGCTCAACTCCAAGGTTAGTGGACCATGGAGAAGAATCTGATAAATGGGTGAAATGGGAGTGCAAGAGAGAAGAGGCCTGCAGGACTGGTGGGACTGCTCTGGTGCAGGGGACTTGCAGGAAAAATTGTGCTTCCGTGATGACTTCCATTGACTTTCAGGCTCGTGTGGCTTCACTGTGCCCTGTGACTGGCTGTAGGGTCTTTGTCAAGTCATTTAACCTTTCTGTGCATCCTTGTGCTAATGGCGAGCTTGGAATGATGCTGTTTACCAGTTTGTAAGAGGCTTTGGGATCCCTGTATGATGTAAATTGCTTGATATTAACAATAATTGCCTGCAGATTTTTCCAAGCGATTTACACGAAGAATCTTTGCAATGTGAGGTTAAATGACAATATGCTAATAGTCAATCAAGGTGGAACAGTAAACGTTTGTACACTGAGCCAACACACTCCGCCTGCTCAAAGCAAGTGTATTTTGTTCCATGCTTACACTTTCTCTGTTTCAGGCTTACAACTAACTCTCTTGGAGCTAGGAAACTAAAATTCTTGACGTATGTTTTTCTCTGCACTTAACACTGGGCTGCCATGCTTCAGAAACAGTGCTTTCTATCTCCCTTCCTGAAGAAGTGATGGACACGTGCCTGCATAGGTTGTGCGCAGCTGTGGTGAGATGTGGCCAGAATTCTTGTGAACAAAGAAAGCTCTGTGCTGAAACATAGCTTAAAGGAATGGCATTAAGCGTGAGGAGATTTGCAGGAATCTACGCAAAGGAGAAATTGTCTGAATAAAATGTCAACCAATAACAATGTAAATAAATCGAATTCATATATAAACCAAAGAGAAAGCAGAGAGTGATAGAAATGTCAGTGACCTGGTCCAGGTTTCTAACCTACCTTAAAGGACACGTGGTAGATGAAAGTGAAGTAGAGACTGCTGGAAAGGTATTTTTGGCAAAATTTATACTTTCTCCCCTTTGGCCAAGAAATGAGTCAGCCAATAGGACTTTATGATAAAATGCCCAGTGGAAAAAAACGAAGGCATGAAAGAAGCACAAATCCTAGTCTCTCACCTTAGAAGCTTACAGTTTAGTTGGTGAAAGGATATAATCACCCCAAACGGACTCCCTCGTTAAGCTTCCCTTCATGTTGGGGATTTGTGGATTTCGCTAAAGCATGCATCTTGGATGAAGAGACATTTCCTTGGGAAGAGTCCATCTCAGAGTCTGAATTTCCAGGAGGTGCCCAGTCGTTCATGGACTTTATCTGGTTCATCACTATATCCCCAGCATCTGGAAGAGTTCCTGCCATGGAACAGTCAATGTTTGCTGAATCAATGGATCAATGACTGAAAATGAAAGTGAGCAGTACAAGTACAGTAAATAGGAATTGGGGTTCAGACGGCAATGATTCCTTTTTACTCAGTTGGAATGGGTTGGGCTCTAAGAACAGCAGATGTAACAGCAGAGAACATATGCAGGGATTTTTCTGTTTAATGATGTGCAGGGCAGTCCTGTGCCATCAGAGACCTAGGTCATTCTGTGTTTCTGCTTTGCCATCCTTAGTGCATAGCCTTTGTCCTCATCTCTGTACCTCATAGTCACTCCCGAGAAGATGGTTGCAGTTATAAATATCATATATAAGCTTTGGGCAGAAAAAAGGGAAATGGAACGAAGGGGGGAAAGCTGAACTTTCTCCTATGAAGGCTTTATCCTTTATTTTTGTCAGTTTCTCCTTCCCCAAGGATTCTTGCAGGCAATTTCTCATCCAGAATCATGGTGGGAGGCTATTTCTAACTGCAAGGGAGGCTGAGACCTTAAGAAGCCTGGTAGCTTTCAGCTTTGTCTCTCGTAATCCATTACGAAGTAAAGAACTCAAGAAGATGTCTGGAGAGCGAGACCATGGGGAGAGAGAGAGGTTAGAGAAAGTTCTCCGTGTTAGACGGCCAGTCAGCGGTGGGATTGGGATTAGGAGCCAGTTCTGCCTGCCCCTTCTAGCTCGGTGGTGGTAGTGTGCCATTGTTTAACCCCTTGTAAGACTTACTTTGGCCTTCTTATGTAATGAGATAGTCATAAATCCAGACTTTTAAAACAATTAATAAAAAATGCTTAGAAAATATTCAACCACACACACACATACACACACACACACATACACATGAAATGCATTCAAAATTGCACTGCAATCATATTGACATAAGAAAACCAGTGATATTCATACTGATAACCAGGTCAGATCCATCACTTGTGTGAGTGCCACAGTTATTTTTATTATAATTGCAAGTCGATACAGATCTTCCCTGGAGTCAAGATACACAGCACAGAGTCTCCACTGTGGCGCAGTGGGTTAGAGATCCAACTTGTCTCTGTGGTGTGGCCAGTTCAATCCTCAGCACTATGCAGTGGGTTAAGGCTATGATGTTGCTGCATCCGTGGCTTAGGTCACAGATGCAGCTTGGATTGGATCCCTGGCCCGGGAACTTCCACATATTGGGGGTGTGGCCGAAAAAGAAAAACAAAATCATAGGAAAAGGTAGCTACTTTCTCCGTGACTGACAGTGTACCGTTTGCTGGTCCCCAAAGCTACAGCAGTGGTCAGGTGTGTGGGTATTAAAGTTTGGAGGATTGAGGTTACATCAGAGTTTCTGGAACACAACAGGCTCTCTCTGAGTCCATCCTCCTATAAATAGGAGCTTTCCGCATTTATTAGCCTGTATCTGGTCTGGCCAGCTCATCTGGGCCAGGTACAACTCCTCAACCTTGGAGTTAGGCAGTGGGCTGTAGATTGAGGGTTCTATAAAATGCAAACAAGTGAAAACCCTGTTTAAAAACTACACTCAGACTCTGCAGTGAGGTACAACCTGCGCCCAGGCCATCACTAACCTCTGGGCCACAAAACTCAAACCAAAGCCCCTTTCCAAAATTCAGCTTAGTTTTTGAAAAAGTAGCCTGATGGTGGTTGTGTAATAAGATGTGCTAGTGATTTCTTTTTAAACAAAAACATATACCAGGAGAAAAGTGAAAACTAGGATTTACAACATTACATCTAATTACAGAGTAACGAGGCTGATAGGCCACCTGTGACATTCACTCTCCATAACTCACATAGACTTGACTTTCCACTGCTGGAAAGTCTTTTTAGCCCATACACTGTTTAAATAAAAGGGGGGATTGTAGAACGGTTCAAAGAACTAGACACTCAAATTTCTTAGCAAGAAAACTATGGTAGGTAGGGTTTTTTTTTTTTTTTAGAGACATGTATATGATGTTTTTAATTTATTTTCTCTAAGATGAAAAAAAAGATGGTATTTTAGAAAAAGTGGAAAATATAGGAAAGAAAAAAGAAAAGGCACCCCAAAGACTATATTTTTAAAA
This sequence comes from Catagonus wagneri, assembly GCA_004024745.2. NCBI lineage: Eukaryota > Metazoa > Chordata > Mammalia > Artiodactyla > Tayassuidae > Catagonus > Catagonus wagneri. Next base: position 5,556,290 of record PVHT020003428.1, read on the forward strand.
TAGCCAGTAATGTTTTGATCTATTATTTTCTGGTCTTTTTCTTACAGTTTATTATTAGTACTACATATATTTTTAGCAAATATCTTATATATTTTTAAGAGCCTGGAATGACTAACATAATCGAGTGAACATTTTTATCGTATTATTAAATAATGTTTACCGGTTGCATCCATCAGCATGCAGTCTAAATTGACTTCTAAAGCAAGAAAGCCAATTTCTATTTCTATCTGAAGTGTTAAAGGATATTCATCATTTTTAAACCTGTAAACACTAAATATTTCACTTTATTTCATTTTAAACAAGTAAAAATTGTCACCTCTGTAATTTTTACAAAATATTTATTTGATTACTGGAGATTAAATTTTTTCCTGGTGCTTATTGACAAATTATATGTTGTCATTTGCAAATTAGCTGGTCCTGTCTTTTATGTAATTTGATGGGGAGTGGGAATAGAAGGTTTTATTTTTCCTTAGTGGTTGGTGAGACCTTTGTAAAAAGTCTTTCTGTAAAAGAATAATAAACCTTTGTCTGTCATTTATTGCAAATATTTTTCTCAGTTTGATGTTTGGATTTCTTATGGTCATTTTCAGTTGTAGAAATATAATATTCTTATGTGTTCAGATCTCAGGAACTTGGAAAGGATTACAAATGTAAATGCCTAAGTAAATAAATCTTTCTAATCAGGACATTCCTAAAATAGTTTGGGAAGGGAAGTGGATATGTTTGTGTACGCAGGTGGCTGCTGGCTGGTGCTGGCCCAGCCTCCCTCGCCTGCCTCAAACAGGGTGGTCAGGTTCAAAATGCATTTGCTGCAATTGCTTTAAGGAAGGGTGCTGTTTAGATGCTCTTTCTGCCGCTCAGAGATGGATAACCTTGTGAAGAACCCAGTCAGAGAGCGAATTACTTAAAATAAAATGGGCGGAAGGCTTCGAAGAGATGAAACATCTGTGATAAACTGATTTTCTGTGCGAGCACCAATGGAGACGCCTGTCTGGGTCGGCTGAACGGCGTTTCGATAGCAGTTGAAAATTCATTTCATTTCATTATCGGAATTGTTCAAGCACCCCGGTTTGGATCAGGGCACAGCTTCTTAAACCTGCAGGAAACTCATTTACCCCTGCTGAGGCTCCAGCTCCCTTTCTTTTGGGAAGGTAGAGATGGCTGCCTTACAAATCCTGGCAGATATGTACCTACGTATAAATATCTTCCCCGATCATATATAGAAATATGATTTGTCTTGAAAGAATGCGAACGTTTCCATCCCTAGCAGCCTTGGTATTTATCCTTTCTCTGTTTGATCTGGGTCTATTTCAAGGGTGCTTTTTCGATCCTCTCCTCTGTTCGAAGTACATTAGTAAACAGAGAAGCACCTCCAAGGCGATGTACAATGGAACAAAGAAGAGAGCATCATTTCTCCCAACAGCTAGCAATGAAGCAAGGTGGAGTGTTTTTCAAACAACAAACCCTGACTGAGAAAACTTTTAAAGAAATCCAGATGGCGTTTACAGGTTCAGAACTTAATTAATGGAAAGGGAAAAAAAATGTATGTAACTTGAAGCCTTTACAATGAGAGTCTGAAGATTTCTTCAATCACAATGTTCCTGGGTTCAAAACCCATACTTGCAAGCACATTCCTTGCATCCTCCACATCAGAGAAGGAGCCATTGGCCCATAGACATGGGGAAGTGGCCAGCTGAGTGAGTGAGACCGGGAAAGAGAGCACCCCCTTAGGAATGGGGGTGTGGTGTTTGGGGTGACAGAGAGATGCTGATGACAAAAGACATGCAGCCAGTTACGGCAATTCCGTGTCCAGAGAGTGGTGTGGCAAGGAATGAGCAGCAGCCGAGACAGCCTGCTAGTGGGTACCAGCAGCCCAGGAATCAGGGAGGAGGCGCCTCCGAGAAACCCAGACAGGTGGGCTCCAGAGCAGGGTGAGGGAGTGTAGAAAGCAAGGTCCTCAGAAGGGGAGTTTCAGAGGGGAGCTTGCTGCAGTCTTCTATCTCTGGACCACTGGCAGGAGAAAGCCATGGTCCCCCCCTCCCCACAATCCCCTCTGAAGGAGAACTGGGCAGGTCATTGAAGCGTGCACCCGGGCTCAGGGAAGCAAGTCAGGTTTCCCATCAGAGATGGGTCTTGAAGATTGCAGCAGCCTCATGCCTGAGCACGGGCAGGGCAGCTTCCCTGAGGGGTGTCGGGGTCTGGCTCCCTCTGTTCATCCCAGTAAATGTAGGAGTGCTGTTGGGGAAGGGAGAGAGAGAGGAGAAAGTGTGTGTAGATGGGCTAAGGGCAAACCCATGTAATAATAATGTGGTCAAGTTCTGCTACTTTGAAGGAGTTAAGATTGAAAATACTGAACAAATAGTATTTTACTAATTTCAGTGCCTGGTGGTATGTGCGTGCTTTTGAAAAAAATTAAAAAAAATTTTTAATGCCACATCTACAGCATATGGAAGTTCCTGGACTAGGGACCGAATCAGAGCTGCAGCATACAACCTCAGCAACACTGGATCTGAGCCGCGTCTTCGACCTACGCCGACACCAGTTACTTAACCCACTGAGAGAGGCCAGGGATCGAACCCATATTCTCGTAGAGACTATGTCAGGTCCTTAACACACTGAAATGTAATGGTAACTCCTGTGTGTGCATTTTAAAAACTGAACTCTTATGTAAAGGCTCATTAACTATTTCCTGAAGAAAAGATTCTGGGAACCGGTAGGCTAAGGAAGAAGGAATCAGAAGGGTAGGAATCAGAAGGCCAGGTATACTGAAAGAATTGTAGCGTTAAGATTCCTAGTTTTAAAGGCTTTATTATGTTTACTTTGCACCCCGATCCATGTCTGTCCTCTAAGAGTTCTGCCCTTCATGGCACTGGCACATAGTGGGAGCTGTATTAATGTATGTTGCTGGACCGGAGACATCCTGGGAAAACAGACTTCGTGGATAAGCACTAGAACCAGTTCCGGCCCAGGGAGAGCTGGACTCTGCTTTGTAGGATAAGCGAAGGGGTCACGGATGCTTGGAGAGCAGTGCCAACAACAAAACCAGAGCTGATGCCCTTGCTTGAGTATTTCTGACAGATTAAGCATCATGTGAAGTGTTTCATGAGCACTGCCTCATTTACAGAAGCCCCTTGAGATGGATGTCACCTACAACTCTGGGTGGTAGAACTTGCACATAGATTTCCTTGACTTGGAATCTTCTGAGACAGTCCACTAGAGGATGTTTTCTTGGTCCGGTCATAATTGCTGTATGGTAGGATCAGGTTAGGGCTAATGGATTCACTGCTGTCCTGAAAGGACAGGATCATGTATCTTGTCAACACAGGGTATTTGTTCTGAATTCCTGACCTTCAACTGACTCACCTTTTGCCCGCATGAAATTAGTTAAATGGCTACATTAGGATTTCTTTTAATGCTCTTTTTTAAAGACTACATTTTTAAGCATGGCAATAATGCATTTAAATGTTCTCTACAAAATGTGCATTTGTTTATAATAGACCAAGAAAATTGCAAATGCAAAAGTACAAATTGTTTTAGACATGAGCAATTTTTGTACTTATAGTACTTATAACAGCCTAAAATACACATTGTAGTGTATATGTGCTGAGAAATGTGTTTTTA